>JAODAL010018790.1:0-73784 GCA_025379985.1 Phyllomedusa bahiana
CCCTTTTTCGGTTTTTTGTGCACCGGGCTTCTAAACTGAGGGCCGGGACGCCGTGCGAAAATGGAGAGTGCAACACAGCTGGTCTGATGAAAGTTTTGCCTGCCACTTTCGGTGAGCTACTGCCTACATTTACCTTATGGGTTTTTTTGTTGCGTGAAAGCATGTCAACCAGAAAAAGAGAGATATTACAGAGCTCTAGTGAGACTACAGCTGGAATACTATATTCAGTTCTGGACACCTCACCTACAAAAAGACATGGAGAAAATAGAACGGGTCCAAAAACACTGAGCAAGCAGTTAGTGGGTTAAATGTTGAGGGTGGAGTATTAGATCAGCAGGACGAGCATGTAGCTGGGTTAATGGAGCAAGGGGGAGTTCTAGGGGAACCAGAAAAAGTAAGGCCACTTCTGCTCCAATTAACAAAATTGCCAAGTTGGGTGATGATGTTAGGGCATCAGTCTCAGAAATGGGGGGATGGGAATACAGGTAGGAAAAGACAGTAGTTATAGGAGATTTTATAATCAGGAAGATGAATAGAATAAGTTGTTGCTAGGACCGCCTCAACCCTATGATTTGCTGTCTTCCTGGTGCTAGGGTTCAGCATGACCGGGTGGATAATCCCATCCCGTCTACTAAAGGTGTAATGTATAATCCATGCAATCTACTGAAGGAGTGATGTATAATCCCATTCCACCATCTGTAAGGGTAAAGTTTAATCCCATGCTGTCTACTGAATGGGTAATGCATTATCCCATGCCATCTTATGAACGTGTTATATATAATCCCATACCGTTGACGGAAAGTGTAAAACTGGAAGGGAATTTAAAATGTTTATTCACAAATGCCAGAAATCTAGCAAGGAAAATGGGGACGCTTGAGGCGCTAGTTCTAGCAGATTGATGTGTTTGGTGTTGCTGAAATGTGGCTGAATTCCACGCATGATTGGGTTGTCAACCTTCAAGGTTTTAATCTATTTTGGAAGGACAGGGCAAACAAGAAGGGAAGTAGAGTGTTTCTGTATGTGAGGAGTGATATGAAGGCAAATGTGAATGAGGCAATAGTGGGTAAAGATGGTGAAGATGTGGAAACCTTGTGTGTGGAAATACAATGGTGGGTTGATACAGGAAAAAAATATGGTGTAATCTATAGACCCCCGAACACCATTGAGGAGATAGAAGATCAACTTTATAAACAAATGGAGTGGGTAGCACAGGCAGGTACAGTGGTCATAATAGGCGACTTCAATTACTCTGATATTGACTGGGGTCATGGTTCTGCTTAAACTGCAAAGGATAGGAAATTCCTCAACCTGTTACAGCATAGTTTTAGGGGCAGTTTGTGGAGGATTCCACAGAAGGATGCGGGGCGGTCATTTTGGTCTAAAAAATCTTGGTAAAAAGCGCCACAAATAATTCTTTTTTAGTGCAAGCTGAAAAAAAAATACGATCAGGAGGGCATTTTAACATTTTTTTTTTAAAAAAGCATTTAAACCTTATTGGGGGGCCGCACACAGACATAGACGGAGAAGTTATTACAAATATGATTAGGACCCAAAAGGGGAGAGCAAAAAGGGGTTTCCACTACAAGTTTGCTTTTTTTTTTAAAAAACTTCCTACCTATCCCTAATATTTCCCTTAGGGGCTGCACACCTTCAGGTCGCTATAGCTACAGCCCCTTCAATCTTTTTTTGACGCTGCCCGCACGGCGCATACTACGACCTGGCTTCTCTGCACCCTAGAAAACCATAAACATGCTCCTGAATTCAAAATGAAACCAAGAAAACAGGACTGAGGTAAGATGTATCAATGTAGTGAGACAACCCCTTTAAATATACTATGGGGAAATTTATAGCAAAATGTAAAACTAAATCCAACATGGCTTCTGACTTCTGTTAAAAGGGAAATAAATAATAAAAAAGAGCATTTAAAAAAAAAGTAATCAAGGGGTCACTTTAGCATTTGAAAATTTCAAAAGGGGTTAAAAAATTTTTGATCAAACACTAAAATACAAAAAAGAAAGCGGGGGCCCAAGGGCAGCAAGACAGACCCCAAAAAATTCTTTTAAAATATAAAAGCCAAAAACCAAAGTCAAAACAAATAGGACTGTTAAATAACTGTAAGGGAGACTGGTATATGCCAGGACGGGGCAAGGGCCCAATGTATTCCCATCTTTAAAAAGCTCCAAGTCTTTTCTCAGGTAATTTTTAACCATTTTTTAATATCTATTTGAAAACTGTTTTTAGGGGCTTTTAAGGGGACTAATGCAGGGAAAATTGCTGAATACAAATTATAAGTGATTGCCAGCATGGTTTTTTCTAAGGACAGAATTTGTCGACCAACCTGATCTGTTTTTATGAAATGGTGATTAAAAACTGGATAGCGGGCGGGTGGGAATAGTTTTTTTAACTTTCAAAGGCTTTGAACGTCCCTTTTAAGCGTTCATTGGGGAAATTAAAAAACAGTTGGAAGAAAAATTATAATTGGATAAAAAAAATGGCTATTATCGTACTCAAGGTGGTGGTAAATGAACTCCTACTTTGAGTGGTCCCCGGGGATGAGTGGTGTGCCGCAGGGCTCAGTATTGGTCCTCTATTATTTAACGTATTTTATTAATATATAGTGGGAAAGGGGTTTTATACACTTTCTATTTTTTCAGATGACACCAAGTTTTTAGTATAGTGCAATCATGGAGAAGTCCCCTAAAGGTAAGCGACCCGGAAAATTTTGAGTGTTTTTTGGGCATCCACTTTGGGAAAAGGGTTCAATTTTTGAAATTTTAACGTTCGCATCTGGGTACGAAAAAATGCAGGGATCATTGCCTAGTGGGGAAAAAACTGGAGAATCCTTTTAGAAAGATCTGGCCGTTTTGTAGATCATAGACTACAGAATACAATCAAGTAACACGCCTCTAAAAAGCAAAAATTGGCGTGTATTTAAAAAAGGCTGGACTCGTGAGACAAGACATAATATTACCTCGTAAAAGCTGGTCAACCTCACTGGAAAATCGTTCAGTTCTGGGCTCCATTTTTTGAAAAAAACCAATGAAGCTAGAGGAGTCAAAAAGAGCAACCCAAAATTTGGGGAGGGAAAGGAGCATCTATTAAAGGAAAGGGTTTTAAAAAGTTGAACTTTTTTTGTCTGAGAAAAGACGGCTTCGAGGGGGGCATTATTAATGAATACTGAAATGGTGCCTAAAAAAGTAGGGAGAAAACGATTTCAGAAAACCCCCCCAAAAGAAAAGAGGACTTCCCCTTTGGGCTGGAGAAAAAAGATTTAATCCCAGGGGAAAAAAAGCTTTCGTCACTATGAAAGTTAATCGGGGAAAAAGCCCCGAGAGCGGGTAACAGCAGGAACATTTTGCATTTCATGAAAGCTTAAAAACTCCCTAAACAACAAATATTAATACGTAGAAGCCATGTAAAATTCCCTAAAACCCAGTCTGATGGCAACTAGGGGATCAAAAATAAATTTTCCTTAAGAAAATTTTCTTCCTTTAGGGGTTTCAAAGCTTTCACAAAAGGGGAAACTGGGCTTAAAAAACTCTTCTTTTCCTTTTTTTTCACCCACTTTTCCCCCCACCCGGGTTAAACTTGAGGACTGTCTTTTTTCAATTGTACTAACTATTTAACTGGCTTCAAAAATGATAGAAGGTCTTGAGCTTAAAAATTCTGAAAGACATGAAGAATTCAATTTGTATAGCCTACAGGAAAGAAGGAACTGCTGTCCGTGTTTCATCAGTCAATTAACAGAAGGCAGCTTTACTGATAAATAATGGCGGTGTTTGATGTCGCCTTTGGAACAAAAAAACACACTTCTAAAAAAAAGGGACATACCAAACACCCATCAAATCACTTTCGCAACTGGACATCCAACACATCAGAGATCTGTGGGCTCACAAAAAAGCCCCTATGACTACGATGTCACTGTCAGGGCCGCCAAAAAGAAATTTCAGGGCCCCATACAGCTAAACACCGGGCCCCCCCCCTTGTAAACTTCGCCCCCAGCAACCCATCTCCCCCCCCCCAGCAAAAAAAAAAACCCCCTAGGATATAAATCGCCCATTTTTCCACTAAAACAGATGCAAAAAAAAATAATTGGTAAACTAAAAAAGTGATTTACATATCTCTCTGTCTCACATATCGCCTTGCATATCATAACACAGGGCTCAGTAGCTCCATCCATAACCCCCTCCACCCCCATAAAAAATCCCCCCCCCACTTTTCCCCCTTGGGCACGCACCTCGCCCCCCCTTCAAAATAATCACCAGCCGAAATAAAAGTGAAAATCCAAAACAGGTTCAGTTTTTTTCCCCCTTTTAAAAATCAGGTTTCACATGAACCCTCCACTATACTAACCGGGCCGATATAACACCACCTAAATGGAGACCAAATAGTGACCCGACACCCCCGCTCGGGAAAACATCACATTTCCGTGAATAAAAGCACTGAAATTCCCGTATAGAAAATAAAAAAAACCCCTGAAATCAGGGGCCACCGGAGACTCCTAAAACAGATGAGTCTTCTCTTTTTCTTGAATTTGTTCTTTTTTTCCCCTTTTCTTCTGCATCCCCCCTTTCCCCACCCCATGATGACTTGTCCCCCGGCCCCCCCAACTCATCCCTGCAGAAATTAACACACAAATATCTTTAAAACCCCCACTTTTTTCCCCCATCTCTTTAATTTTGTTGAACGATTTTAATCGACAAAGTTGAAAATGGCACGGTTTATTTTGTTTTATCGAATTTTTTCCCATCCCCCGATAATTTTGGGAGAATCCACTAAACTAATTTCTATCGCCCCCATTTCATGTTTTCCCGTAATTTTTCAGCCAGCAAAACAATTAGAGGGATAGAGCAGGGTGAGCTGGGTGGCGAAAAGTCAAGACTTTGAGTTTAAATTTTTTCCCCCGCTGAAAAAACACATACCTTCCGGGTTTTCCCAAAAAAAAGCCCATCCTGTTTTTAAACCCTCAGTGGGGTCCGTGTTTCTCAAAACAGGACTGTGTTTGCTTTCTCCCAAAAAAAGCTCCGACCAGTTCCTTTTTTTCCCTTTCAGACAACACCTTTACTGTAACCCTTAGAACATTGGGGAATTTGAGAATTTCAGTTCTTAGTTTTGTTAGGCTGAGATTTTTAAAAAAAGCATCTAGCGCTGTAAGCCGCTGGGGAGGGGGGTTCCGGGCGAACACAGACAGACAGGCAGGCGTTTGAAAGGAGAGTGTATAAAGGTGCACCCCCAACCCCTTTGAACCTCATTGAAATGGCCCTTTTTTTTTAAAAACACAGTTTTTGGTGAAAAAGTACCCTTTTAAATTTTTTTCAGGGGCCCCGTTTAAATTCAAAAACCCACCTTTTAAATTAAATTGGTACAGAACTTTTCAGTACCCGCAGGTTTTTTAATTTATAGGTTCAAAAACCACCTTTTATTAAATTTTACAAAATTTTTTAAAGGGTTTTTTTCACTTTTGTGCAGCCCCGTTTTTTTTTTCAAAGACCCACCTTTACTTACAATAGGATACAGAAAAAATTTTCTAGTCACTTCGGTGTAATTTTCATAAGGGGCAAAAACCACCTTTTTTTATCCTTTCACAATTCAATTAGTTTTTTTTTCACTTTGGCAAAAAGGGGCCCTTTTTTTTTTCAAAACCCACCTTGTAACTTATATTAGGATACAGAAATTTTCTAGTAATCTGGTGTTTTTTAAAAAGGGGGCAAAAAAAACCTTTTTTTATTTGTACAACTTTTTTAAAAAGCTGTATTTTCCCCTTTTGTGCAGTCCAATTTTTTTTAAAAAGGCACCTTTCAACTTTTTCATTAGGATACAGAAATTTTCCCATAAATTTCGGTTTATTTCTTTGGTGCAAAACCCACCTTTTATTAAACCCCTAAAACAATTTAATTAGGTTTTTTTTTCCCCTTTTTTGCAGCCCCCGTTTTGTTCAAAAGACCCACCGTGTAAAATTTCCAAAAGGTACAGAAAATTTTCTAGCACCTTTCAGGTAAATTTATATTTCAAAAACCACCTTTTTTTATCCGTACAAAAATTTAAAATAGGTTTTTTTTACCTTTTTTGCAGCCCATTTTGTTCAAAGAAACCCCCCTTTTAAATTTACAATAGGAAACAGAACTTTTTTAGTCCCCTGCAGGTTTATTCATAGGTTCAAAAACCCCCTTTTATTAAACCGGGACACAATTTTAAATTTTGTTTTTTTTTCAAAATTTTGGGGCCCGGCCATTTTTTTTTTCAAAGACCCCCCCTTTTACTTTATTAGGGTCCCGAAAATTTTTCCCATAACTGCGGTGTATTTATTGGGGCCCAAAAAAAAACCTTTTTTTTATCCGAAAAACCTTTTTAAAACTTTTTTTTTTAAATTAGTCCCCCAAATTTTTTTTAAAAAAGGCCCCCTTTACTTACATTTGGGAAAAAAAATTTGCTAGAAAAAACTGTTGTAATTTTTTTTGGGTGCCAAAAACCCCCCTTTTATTAACCGTACACAATTTTAAAAATGTTTTTTTTATTTTGGCCAAACCCCCTTTTTTTTTCCCAAAACCCCCCCTTTTACTTAAAAATTTGGATACAAAAATTTTCTAAATTTCGGGTAAATTTTATGGGGCAAAAACCCCCCTTTTTAAATTTTCCCCACAAATTTTTTAGGGATTTTTTCACTTTTTGTGCACCCAGTTTTGTTCAAAAACCCACCTTTACCCTTTCCCAAAAGGAAAACCAAAAACTTTTTTTTTAACACTGCAGGGGATTTCATAAATTTTCAAAAAACCACCTTTTTAAAATTTTCCGTACACAATTTAATTAGTTTTTTTTTCACTTTTGGGGGCAGGCCATTTCTGTTCCCAAAAACCCACCTTTACTTTAATTTGGATACAGAAATTTTCTATTTAATTTCTGGTTTTAAATTTAATTTGGGGGGCAAAAACCCCCCTTTTTTATCCCTAACAATTTTTAAAAAAAGGTTTTTTCATTTTGGCAAACCCCCCTTTTGTTTCAAAACCCACCCAGTAAATTTTCAATTTGGATACAGAAATTTTCTAGTAATTGCGGGTTAATTTTATAGGGGTTTCAAAAAACCCCCCCCTTTTTTTATCCTTTCACAATTTTTTTTTGGTTTTTTCACTTTTTTGGGAGCCCCAATTTTTTTTCAAAACCCCCCTTGTACTTAAAAAAGGGGAAAAGAAATTTTCCCAGTAATTTCAGTTTTATTTCCCTTGGGGGCAAAAACCCACCTTTTATTATCCTTACAAAAATTTAATTAGGTTTTTTTTTTACTTTTTTGGCCCGGCCATTTTTTTCAAAGAACCCACCTTTTACTTTTTAAAAAGGATACAAAATTTTCAGTCCCGCGGTTTATTAAAAGGGCAAAAAACCCCCTTTTTTTTTCTGTAAAATTTTAAATTTGTTTTTTTTTCCCCTTTGGGCAGGCCCAAATTTTTTTTAAAGACCCCCTTGTACTTCATTAATACAGAAATTTTCTAGTAATTGCTGTTGTATTTCATTGGTGCAAAACCACCCTTTTTTTTATCCGTACACCCAAATTTTAAATTTGTTTTTTTTCACTTTTTTGGGGCAGCCCCCCTTTTTGTTCAAAGCCCCCCCCGTGTAAATTAAAAAAAGGATACAAAACTTTTTTTAGTCACTGCAGGTTTTAATTTTAAAAGGTGCAAAAAACCCCCTTTTTTTATCCGTACAAGATTTAATTTGGGGTTTTTTTTACTTTTGTGCACCCAGTTTTTTTCAAAAGACCCACCTTTTTTCTTTCAATAGGATACAGAAAAATTTTCCCAGTCACTGCAGGTTTATTTCATAGGTGCAAAAACCCACCTTTTTTTATCCTTTCACAATTTAATTTAGTTTTTTTTTTAAATTTTGGGGCCCGGCCATTTTTGTTAAAGACCCAACCTTTTTACTTTTTTAGGAAAACAGAAAAATTTTCCCAGTAACTGCTGGTTTAATTTTAAAATTTGGGGCAAAAACCCCCCTTTTCCTTTTCCGTACAACTTTTTAAAAAGCTGTTTTTTCCCCTTTGTGCAGCCCCAAATTTTTTTTAAAGAGGCCCCTTTAAATTTTCATTTTAAAACAGAAATTTGCTATTAAATTTTCTGTTTTATTTTTTGGTGCAAAACCCCCCCTTTTTTTATCCGTACAAAAATTAATTAGGTTTTTTTTTACTTTTGGGCAGCCCATTTTGTTCAAAAAACCCACCTTTTTACTTAAAAAAGGGGTACAGAAATTTTCTAGTAATTTCGTTGTAAATTTCCCTTTGCAAAAAACCCCCTTTTATTATCCGTACAATTTAATTTGGTTTTTTTTTTTTACTTTTGTGGGAGCCCCTTTTTTTCAAAAACCCACCTTTTACTTAAAAATAGGATACAGAACTTTTCCCAGTCACTCAGGTGTTTTTCATAGGGGCAAAAACCCCCCTTTTTTTATCCCTTAAAACAATTTAAATTTGTTTTTTTTTCAAATTTGGGGCCCGGCCCTTTTTTTTTTCAAAGACCCACCTTGTACTTTTTCTTTAATAAGGGAAAGGAAAAAACCCATTTTAAATTTTTAGCTATTTTTAAAATTTTGGCCCCCGGTTTTTTATTTTTTTCATTGGGCAAAACCCACCTATTATTATCCGTCACAATTTAATTAGGTTTTTTTTTTTTCCTTTTTTTTGCACCCAGTTTTTTTCAAAGTCCCACCGGGACTTACAATTGGGTACAAACTTTTTTTAGCACTGCGGGGTATTTCATAGGTGCAAAAACCACCTTTTAATTTTCCTTAAAAACCCCAATTTAAATTTGTTTTTTTTTACTTTTTGGGGAAAAGGGCCCTTTTGTTCAAAGACCCCCCCCTTGTTCTTTTATTAGGATACGGAAAAATTTTTTAGAAAAATCTGGGTATTTAAATTGGGGGCAAAAAACCTTTTTTTTATCCCGTAAAAACTTTTAAATACTGTTTTCCCTTATCAGCCCAATTTTTTTTAAAAAGCCACCCCTTTTACTTTCATTAGGATACAGAAATTTGCCCAGTAATTGGGTGTTGTTTTCCCTAGGTGCAAAACCCACCTTTTATTATCCGACACAATTTTAAATTTGGTTTTTTTTTTACTTTTGGGTCAGCCATTTTGTTCAAAGACCCACCTTTATTTCAAAAAAATACAGGAAATTTCTAGTTTGCGGTTTTATTTCATTGGTGCAAAAAAAAACCTTTTAAAATCCCCTAACAATTTAAATAGGGTTTTTTTTTTACTTTTTTGGGAGCCCATTTTTGTTCAAAGACCCACCGTGTACTTACAAAAGGGTAAAGAACTTTTTTTATTTACTGCCCGGGGTAAATTCATAGGGGCAAAAACCACCTTTTTAAAATCTTTACACAAATTTTAAAAAAATTTTTTTTTTTACTTTGGCGCCGGCCATTTCTGTTCAAAGACCCAAACCCTTTTTCTTATATTAGATAAAAGAAAATTTCCCAGTAATTTCGGGGTATTTCATTTGGGGCAAAAACCCCCCCTTTTTTTTCCTTTCAAAATTTTAAAAAGGTTTTTTTTTACTTTTGGGGGCCCGCCCAAATTTTTTTTCAAAAAACCCCCCGTACTTACAATTTGGGGTAAAAAATTTCTAGAAATTCCCGGTTTTATTTTATAGGGGCAAAAAACCCCCCTTTTTTTAAACCCTTCCACAATTTTAATTTGGTTTTTTTTACTTTGGGGGGCCCCATTTTTTGTTCAAAGACCCACCTTGTACTTAAAAATTTGGATAAAAATTTTCTAAATAATTTCTGTTTTTAATTTTATTAGGGAAAAAAACCACCTTTTATTAATCCACACAATTTTAAATTAATTTTTTTTTTTTACTTTTTTGGGCAGCCCCTTTTTGTTCAAAGACCCACCTTTTACTTTTAAAAAGGGGTACAGAAATTTTCTAGTAACTGCCGGGTATTTCATTGGTGCAAAAAACCCCAAACCCTTTTTATCCGTACCAAAAATTTTTAAAAAAATTTTTTTTTACTTAGGCAGGCCCAAATTTTGTTCAAAGACCCAAACCCTTTTAAATTAATTAAAGGGTACAGAAAATTTTCTAGAAATTTCGTTGTAAATTTTATTGGTGCAAAAACCCCCCTTTTTATTAACCGTACACAATTTAAAATTTGGTTTTTTTTTTACTTTTTTTTCAGCCCCATTTTTTTTCAAAGAAACCCCCCTTTTACTTAAAAATTTGGGTACAAAATTTTCTAGTAAAAGCATTTTTATTTCAAAAGGTGCAAAACCCCCCTTTTTTTTATCCTACCAAAATTTTAATTTGGTTTTTTTTCACTTTTGTGCAGACGAGTTTTGTTCAAAGACCCACCCTTGTACTTACAAAGGAAAACAGGGAAATTTCGTCAAATGCAGTTTTATTTCATAGGTTTTTAAAAAACCCCCTTTTTTATTGTACACAATTTTAAATTTTTTTTTTTTCACTTTGGCGCAGGCCATTTCTTTCAAAACCCCCCCCTTGTACTTTTATTAGGATTCAGAAATTTTTTTTAGTAACTGCTGGTGTATTTCATTGGGGCAAAAAACCCCCCTTTTCTTATCCGTACAACTTTTAAAATAGCTGTTTTTTACATTAGTGGGGAGCCCCCCCCCAAATTTTTTTCAAAGAGCCCCTTGTACTTTTCATTAGGATACGAAATTTTCTATTAAAATTTCTGTTGTATTTTTTAAAAAGGGGCAAAACCCCCCTTTTTTTAACCTAACAATTAAAATTTGGTTTTTTTTTACTTTGGCGCATCCCAAATTTTTTTCAAAGACCCACCTTGTACTAACATTAAAGGAACAGAAATTTTCTAGTAATTGCGTTGTATTTTATTTTGGGGCAAAACCCCCCCCTTTTATTAAAAAGTACACAATTTTAAATTTGGGGTTTTTTTTCACTTTTGTGCAGCCCATTTTTTTTCAAGAACCCCCCGGGTACTTACAATAGGGAAAAAGAACTTTTCTATCACTGCAGGTGTATTTTATTTGGGCAAAAACCAAACCCTTTTTTTATCTGAACCCCAATTTTTAAATTTTTTTTTTTCACTTTGGGGGCAGGCCATTTTCTTTCAAAACCCACCTGTAAATTTATTTTGAAACAAAATTTTCTAGAAATTTCTGTTTTTTTTCATTGGTGCAAAAACCCCCCTTTTTTAAACCAACAAATTTAAATTTTGTTTTTTTTCCCCTTTTGGCACCCATTTTTGGGGTTTAAAGGAAACCCCCCCTTGTACTTACAATTTGGAAAACAGAAATTTTCTAAATTGGGAGGGGGTTATTTCAAAGGGGCAAAAAACCCAAACCCTTTTTTATCCTTTCACCCAATTTTAAATTTTTTTTTTTCCTTTGGCACATGGCCATTTTTGTTCAAAACCCACCCTTTTAAATTTTATTGGATAAAAGAAATTTTCTAGTAATTGCGGTTAAATTTAAATTTGGGGCAAAAACCCTTTTTTTATCCGTTTCAACCTTTTTAAAAACAGTAAATTTTTCCTTTTGGGTTCCCCCCCTTTTTTTAAAAGCCCCCCTTGTTTCTTAAAATTTGGGTACAAAAAAATTTCGTAAATTCTGTTGGGATTTCATTGGTGCAAAAACCCCCTTTTTTATCCGTAAACTTTTAAATAGCTGTATTGACGTGGGGGGGGGGCCCAGTTTTTTTCAAATAGCCAGGGTACGAAAATTTTGATAGAAACATTTTTAGCAACTTTAATTTGTCATTGCGAAAAAACAAAATTTCTCACCGTGTAAAACTGAATTTTTTATTGCGCCGTGAACTCATTTTTGTCGCAGATACGCACTTGTATGATTTTTTGGGGAAAAAATATAAATTTCCCTAGTCCACGGGGCATTTTGTAAATCCCTGGGACTGAAGGAAAAACACTGTTGATTTTTTTAAACTTTCTTCCCATCAGACCGCATTTCACGGGTTTTCGCTAGAAACGAAACACGGGAGAGGGGAAACCACTGGGCCCCCGCAGGTGAGGTTGCGAGCGCACCAGGAAGCGGAGTCTAAGTGGGTCCCGGTTTTCCCCAAGCCCCCCCAAAGCGGGGGACTTGCTGCGCGGAATTCCCCCGGGTTGCTACCCCTATGGATTTTCCTGCGGGGGACCCAAAGGGTGCGACCGGACAGAATCGGCAGACAAACCGTAGTCGGGGACAGGCCAGAAGGTCAGGGCAGCACGAAGGTTCGTGGTCGATGGACGTGAGCAAACGGAACGGGTACACGGAAAGGAAACCGGAATCTAGAAGGTTTCCCTCGCATACTACAGGCATAGGACTCGGCTAGGATGTTGGAGGTGGACCCAAAAATAGGGCAAGGGCCCGGGGGATCACCAATCAGGGGGCGCGCTGGCCCTTTAAATCTTAAAGAGCTGGGCGCGCCCTAGGAGGGGGCCCCGTGCGCCCGGCACCGAGGGGATGCAGGGAAGCAGGGCCGTGCGGAAGTGGCGCGCTCAGGGGGGGGGGAGGCCCCACGCCCGGGTATGGGGACCGCGGCGCCACTCCTCCCGTTGAAAATGGACCGGGGGGGGGCCGGGGGCTTGCCCACTCCCCGGACAGAAACATTTCAGTTTAAAAATCCTATTTGCTGTAGGAAATTAGAGGATTTAAGAATAGCTGTGATTTGCCGTCTTTTAAATAAGAACTGAAAAAACTCTTCCCCATACCTTTTAAATTTTTATCTTTCTGAACATGGAGCAAAATGCAGGTGGTAAGCGAGAAAAGGGGGTGAAAGGACATGGAGGAGAGGTAAGAAAAGGTGCCCCCCCCCCCCCCCCCCCCCCCCCCCCCCCCCCCCTTTTCCAGTGCGGGCGACAACACGCAACCACGGACGTGGGTTGCGGGACCTCGGGCCTTCACGCGGGGTCAGGCCCTGTGAATCCATAACGAACACGCCCAATCTGTTTCAGGGCTAATGCAACCTGCACCCCACAGTTTTACCGCCTCCCTCCCAGTCACGGCCACAAATGTCTCATCAGTATCGTAACACCCGCCAACATAAACAAAGGGCAGCCAAATGTCAACTCGTGTACCCACCACTGTGAAAAAACCTTTTCTGAAGACCTTTTGAGACAAAATCGGTTGGGGTCGAAGGCTTTTCCCAAAGACAGGGGCCAAAAGAGGATGATTTTGTCTGCTCGACCCCCATTACTGATGCCATCAAAGGAGAAGGAAGCCGTCAATCGGAAAAATTCCCGGGCGGTCAGAATCCTTGCGTCCTCTTGCTTGTAGCCCGCACTCCGGGATGCAGAATGTCAGGACGACGAAGTCACCTGTGTTGTGATGATGATGACACATTGGGGATCCAACGTAGTCTTTTCAGCAAATTGCTTGCGACCCTTCATCACTGGACGAGGAGAAAACGATGGGGTATGTCAGTAGGGCCCCCCCCGCCTAAAAAAGGGAGAGGGCGGTCCAAAAGTCCGCTGAGATTTTCGCCACCCACGATCACGGAAACCCGTCCTCGCTTATCCCCCGTCCTTTTTCAAAAAGCCTCTGATTTCACCAGCGATGTCATATGCCGCTTTGCCGTAAAGCATCAGTAGAGGCAAGAATCTTAGGTGTTTAACCACCCCCAACATGTCTAGTCACAGCAGCGAATGCATGACAAAGGGAGGAACATTGGAAAAAAAATCCCACACCAATCCCGGGATTCCAACCCACTGCACACCCTCGTCTCTGCCTTCCCCCACCCCCCCCCCAAAAGCGTTCCTCAGCTGCCCATGTCTCCAAGTATGATCAGGGATCGCCTCCGTTCACCTCCACCGTCCCAGTACAACCACACCACAGAGACCCATCCTACCCATTCTCATTCCCCGTTTGCGACCTGCTGCCATACAGGGGCCAGTCTAGCACCCAGCTTTCTGTCTTCCAGGTTTGGGAGGGGAAAGAAACACTTTAACCCCAACCACCCAAAGCCAAAACCTAAATGTGGGCTTGCGGGCTTTTCCCCTTGGAAATTTGCCTTTCGTCTGGTGGACACAAGGGTTCCCCCACACCATGGCCCTTCCCGCCTCCAAAAAAGATCCCGAGCAGGCATTTCTTTTGCCAAAAACCGTCCCTGTTTTGGGCCCACCACGTTCATCTAAAATTTCAACGCGTTGTCTGCATTGTGTGGGCAAAGTCCGCTGACCCCGACACATGGACAGTAAGCACGGCCAAGGCCGCTATATTCTGTGAAGCTCACTGGGTAGCTGGGGGATGTCTCTGGTGGTGATGTGGCTCTCGGGCTCGGCGCCCCTCTTCAAAACTGCGGGATGGTGCGGGGGGTTCTTTCCCCAAGGTCCTCTGGGGGGATCACGTGCGCAGAAAAACCAGGCCATGTTGAAATTAACTGTCTTGGAGACCGCAACACCAGGTCGGGCTGTCGGCCTCCGCAACGGGCGAGCGCTGGGTGGGGGACAAGAACCTTGTGCCCAGGCAAGGTGGGGCGATAAAAGGGCGAAATCTGCTGGGGGCCCCCTTTAAAATCGACTAGACACATGCCTTGTCTGGCCCCCTGTCATCAACCTACCCGGGCAAACGCTACCCGGGTCTGGACTGCCCCTGAGGAAAAGGGTCGAGTCTGAGCTCACTTTCCCCCTTCGCACCCTCTAGTCCCCCCGACTTCGTTGCAGTGTCACTGGCCCCCGTCAACCTTCTCATTTTGACTGGCAACACGCTGGAATTCCACCCTCCCCAAAGCTCCAGCGATTGTGGGAGCACGCAATGCCATTACGCATATGAAGTGACACATGGCCTGACAAGCACAGGTTGGGGCCTCGGGGGGTTGAGCCCGAGAGTGGAGGCAAAAAGCTCTGCACCCTCCTTCCACCAAAAAAGGTCAGTGGGCAAAGCCCTTTTCGATACTTGTGGTGATCTTAGTTTTGGAACGATCATTGGGCACTGCCAACCCGCGACAGAGGGGAACGGACACAGATGCGGACACGGACCTTTCCTCCTCGAATCCACAAGGCCCAACATTTTCCACAATTTCGGGCTTCATTAGGGAGGTTCAGGGTCCCCGGGCTGGAAAAACGGCGCCCAGCTCCAGGGGGCTCACTAGGCAATCAGGGGGTGTGTTGAAGCGTCCGGGGGAAGAGGAGGGGGGAAAATTTCCGGGCACCGACGTTACCCCACGTCCCCGGCCTTGGAAAGAGGTTGGCGCGAATTTGAGGCAGAGGAGGAAAAATTGAAAGATTAGTTTGCTAGTGCCCCTTACCCCGGGGCTTGGGAAATCAAGGTCCATCTCTCACAGAGTCTGGATGCTTCATTTTTCCCCCAAATCCCGCATTAAGGCCATCAAAATGAACAACAGTACTGGGGGGCCACCCTCCTCGATCCCCGGGACAAAACAAAACTCAGCACTTCTTTCCACCCACCCAAAAAGAGTAAAAACAGGGAAAAGGGGGCCTTCTGATTGATCAACTGGGGAAAACTGTTGCTCTGCTTCACTTTTTTTTAATGTCACGTGGAACAACTGCCCCGCAGCCGTAGCCAGAACAGGCAATGTGGCAGAAGCCTAATGGGGTTTACCTCTGGCAATCTTTATTTACACCTCACCCAAAGCATGTAAAGCAGGGACCATACAACACACAGAGCCACTTAGGATCAGGTGCATGCTTTGCGTCTCAACACCAAGTTTTTGGATGTGTTTTCCGGGCCCCAAAGACTTCTGGGGATCCAAAAAGGTGAAAGGGGGATCGCTCGCCACGCCATAGAGGGGGTTGTCCTGCCCCCAGCCAGGTTTTTGAGCGGACCTTCACCAGTGGGGAGTCATTAAAAGACAAACCCCAAAAAAAAAAAAAAACCGGGTTTCACAGAAAGGGCGTTTTACTTTCATCAAGAGAAAGGCATGAATCTCTGATATGTTTTGGCCCAATTGCCGAAGGGCATCGATTTGTTGCCCTTTTTCTTCAATTCCTCTTCCAAAAAAATGGTCCTCTTGAAACTTTTTTTTTTTTTTAAAAGATCATTTTACGCAATTTTTATTCCATTCCCAAAAGACATTTTTCTAGTTTTTGGTGTTGGGGACTGTAAAAAAACACCAAGTTTAAGACAAAACCCTACTCCTTTACTCATTTTTTCTTTGAATTTTTTTGCATTGTCAATGGTTTTGGGGGCAGTTGCTGTAGATACAGCTATAAAACATGGGCCCTTTTAAAAAAATTGGTTTAAGTGGCATTTTCCCTCAAATTTTTAATAGGGCTGAGAAGTATATTTAAAATTTTTTGGGGGCATGTTGCTGTGAAAACGCTATAATCATGGGCCTTTGGAACAAAATGGGCTTCTAAGTGGGATTTCCCTACAATTTTTTTAAAAGTGGGTGGAAGTCATATTTATAATTTTTGGGGGTTTTTGTGGAATACAGCATAACATGGGCCTTTGGAACAGAAATTGGCTTCTAAGTGGCATTTCTCCCTCACAATTTTTAACAGTGGGTGAGAAGTATTTTATAATTTTTTTGGGGGCATGTCTTTTAAATTTTCAGCAATACTACAGGTCCCCTTATAAAAAAAAAGGTTTTTAACGCATTTGTTCTTCCAAAATTGCAAAGTGGCTCAAGGGGCATGTTTTTAATTTTTTTGGGGGATGTTGCTGGAAATGCAGTATACTACAGTCCTATTTTTAAAAAATGTGGTTTTAACAGACATTTGTGTACGTGGTCCCACTCCTCGGCCCCGGGGGTGCGGGCCACCCGTGCCGCCCCCCCCGGTGCCTCCCGGGGGCGGGGGCACCCCTGGCCGCGGGGCAGGCTGTGGTCCCTCTCCTGGAGACTCACCGACCTCTTTCCTGTCACGTCCTGCCCCTCTCCGGCCAGCCGCGCGCTCTTCTTTTAAATTTTAAAAGGGGCCGCCCCCCTTAATTGGCTAATTGCCAGGCGCTTCCCCTATTTTGGGTTTTCGCTCCACAGCTTCCTTGCTGGATCTATGTTTCCTCTTTCCCCCTAAAAAAGCTTTTTTTAAGTGTTTCTTGGTTTAAACCGTGTACCACACCTTTTGTACTTTTCCCGTTTCCAAACCTCTGCCGCCTCCCCTGACATTCCTGCCTGCCACGACAAATTCTTGGTTACTTTCGTCCCCCTCGCTCACCTCGGCGCCACCGTAACCCGGGGCGTCGGGGGTACGCCCTGTAGAATCCCGCCCAGCAAGCCCAAACCCGTTTTGGGCGGGCTTGGTGAAAGCCGGGGACCTACTTAACCCCGCCCCCAACCCGGGTTGTTCCCAACGTTTGCGGTGGCCCATGGATCCCCCAACCTACCCGTTACAGTTAGATCCACCGATCCCCCCAAGGTGCCCTGCCAAGCTTGCGGATCTTACACCTTTTTCCCAAAAACGTGCAATCGCACAACAAGCCGAAATTGGGTCAGCTGTCCGCCATGAGCGTCAACTCCTGGGGCCCCCGCCACAACCTGCCTCTTCGCCATGATTCCCCCCCCGGGGCCCTCCCGCTGGCAACCGGGGCCGAAGCTTTGCCTTCCTCACCTTCCAATTTTGAGGGGGACCGAACTTGCAGAGGGTTTACACGCGTGCTCCATGCCGTGGAGCAAAGGCCGCCAGTTTCCCACTGAAAGGTCTAAGGTGGCGTTAGGTGAGCATCTATCTTAAAGGCCCTGGCCTGGGGGACACCTCTTTGGGACCGGTAGTGACCCTGTGACCGCAGACTACGGGTTTTTTCCTCACTGAATTCCGCAGCGTTTTCGAGGAGCCTGCGCAAGCGTCTTCTGCGGAGAGGGCGCTATTGAACCAAACGCCAAGGACTCCTCCGTAGGAGATTATCGGTCCAATTCCGCACCCTAGCCTCCGAGCTGTCGTGGAAATAAACGCCGCTCTCTGCGCCACATTCAAGAAGGGCCTGTCAAGCAAGTAAAGGAAAGCACTGCAGCTGAATCTCCCATCTTCTTTGAGCGAACTTATCCATCTGGCCACTAGCATAGACGTGCGTTTCACGGAGAGACAGCAGGAGCTCCGCCAGGAGCGTGATTCGGCACAACCTCGCCGTCTACTGCGTCTGGCTCCTGTGTTCCAGAAATCTCCGCTGCCCCCTCCACAGGTTTCCACAAAAACCCATGCAGGTGGACCGGGCACACTTGTCGGAGTTAGAGCTGTCCCACCGCCGGATGGAGAACCTTTGCCTCTACTGCGCCAGTCCGGACCATTTCCGTAGGAGTTGTCCGCAGCATCCTCAGCATTCGGGAAATGCTCGCACCTAGGTGACGTAGGAGAGGCGTCCCTAGGTGCTCAGTCTTCCTCTCCAAAGACTGATGTTTGCCAGTGGAGGTGACGACGGATGCGGCCTATCTCTTCGGGTTCCTGCCTTCCTAGGGCTCCGCTCCACCGGGGAAATTCATTCATGCCTCCCTGGTGTCTCGCTATCGCTTGCCAGTGATCCTCTGGAGAAGCCGTTGCTTAACTCTTTTCCATCAGTGGGTAGCTTCTTAGCGAACTCACATTGCGTTCATACCCGGCCAGTGACCTCCTTGTAGGGTTTCCTACACACGGGGAAGATCCTTTCATGTCCTCCTCGTGCTTCTTCGGTGACCTGTTGGGCTACCCTGGCTGCAAAATCACGCCCCACGCTTGATTTGGAAGACAGGCGAAGTCCTGTGTTGGGACGAGTGACAGGGAAAACTGTTTGGGGGCAACACGCCCGGTGTCCATCCCCTCCCCCGTTGCCGCAACCCCCTACAAGGGGCCCCGTGGGGGTCCAGGATTTGGAGATGTATTCTCGGAGAAACAGGCTGAGAAGTACTGCCCCATCGGCCGTAGGGGACTGTCCCATAGCCCTCCTCCCCGGAAAAACCAAACCCCCCAAGGGGGAAAGGGTCTACCCTCTGTCTGTCCCGGAATCGGGGCCATGTCACCCTACTTTAAAAGGAAAGAATTTAATGAAAGGTTTCATACGCTAGTCCTCCTCTCCCAGCCAGTGCGGGGGAATCTTCTTCGTCCAGAAAAAGGGCGGTTCTCCCTTTGTCCCCGGGATTGATTACAGGGGTAAACAAGATCCGGTGAAAAAATCACAAACCCTTACCCCTTTATATTGAGCCTTTTACGGGCTCCGTGGAAAACCCAAAGGGGTTTAAACCAAAAAACCTACTTGGGGGCCTATAACCCATCCCCGAATTCGAGGGGGGGGACGATGGAAAACGGCCTTCAACACCGTGACAGGCATTTCGAGTAAACTCGTGATGCCCTTTGGGGGTATGCAATTTCCCCACCCCTATTTTAGGAGTTCGTCCCAAAGACGGGGATTCATGGACTTGGGTTTAAAACCCGCCTTATAAATTTTAAAACCCGGAAGATATCCCCGTTTTCCCCCCCCGGGCAAAAGGGCTATCGGGTTCAAAAATAGTCAGGTTCTGCGCCCTTGCGGAACAAATTTTTCCGTTTTTGCCAAGCTGGAGAAGTGTGGTTCCCCCAGGCCAGCCTTTCCTTTTCCCTTTGGGGACTTAAATTTTCGATCGAGGTCGCCAGATGGACCCCGCTAAACTCTCTGCAATCCAAACAGTGGGCCCCAACCTTTTCGGTCTTTGGGCGATACAATGCTTCCTGGGATTCGCCAATACTTACGGCAATTCATTCCCCACTTCTCTACGCTATGTGTCTCTATAGTGGCTCTCACCATAAAGGAACGCTAATTAGAAATGTTGCCTCCGTCTGCCGAGGAAGTTTCTCCCAACTGAAGACAGCGTTTTCCTCAGCACTATTTTGGCGTCGGATCCGGAGAAACCCTTCAGCCTAGAGGTGGATGCTTTTCGTAGGAGCAGGGGGCGGTCCTGTCCAGAAGGGCCCTTAAAGGCAAAACTGTCACATGCGGGGTTTTGTCTAGACCTTCTCACGGCAGAAGTAATTATGCCATTGGAGTTCGGAGCTGTTGGCCATTTAAAATGCCCTGGAGGAGGTGGCGACATTCTGTTGGAAGGAGTCGACATCCATTTGTCGTCTCACAGGACCATAAGAATCTCCAATCCTCCAGACGGGCCCAGCGTTTAAATCCTAGCCAGCCAGTTTCTCTTTTTTTCTCACGTTTTGATTTCAAGATTTCCACTTCGACCGGCCGAGGAAAATGTCAAGGCGGACGCCCTCTCCGTGCACTGACATTACTAGAGAAAGAACAGTGTTCAGCACATCTTCCTTTTTCAGTATGAAAGATAGCTTAAAATTTGTTCTTTAGGGATTTCGACGTAGTGTATTTGCCCTTTTTGCCAGATAGTGCCGCTGTTGGACGGTCTGTGTTTGTACATGTAAATTAATGTGTTTGCCGCAGCCCTGCCAGTGGCACCCAGGTTTGCATACGTTTTTTCAGAAATGTTTTTGTGTGCCAGAAACTTTACGTTATACTTGGTTGTAATTGATTTTAACCTATATGGAAAGGAAGGGGTGCTTCCATTTTGGGTTGCTTCCCCCCCCACTTCACGGCTGTCTAAGAAGGGCAGCTTTGAGGTGGGTGTTTTTTTTTTCTCTCTGAATAAAGGAGGTCGGTGACCGTGAGAGGCCCGTTGCTGATTTGAGAGGTAAAGATAGGACAGGACTGCCCGATTTGGACCCCGTTAAGTCGTGGGAGCTTAAAACTGTTCTGATCATGATATGTGAACCCAGAGTTCAAAGTTTTTTAGTATGATGTGCAAAATGCTTCTTTAGGGATTTCGAGTGTGTATTTCCCTTTTGCGAAAGTGCCGCTGGGGACGGTCTGTGGTGTACAGTATAATTAATGTTGCCGCGGCCCCCCCCTGGCCCCAGGTTTGTACGTTTTTTCAGAAATGTTTTTTTGTGCAGAAACTAGTTTTTACTTTTTTTGTACATTGATTTTAACCATTGGAAAGGAAAAGGGGGGCTTCCTTTGGGTTTCTGTCCCCCCCCACTCTCAAGGCTGTCATAAAAAGGGGGCTTTGCAGGTTGGGGTTTTTTTTTTTTTTCTCTCCCGAATAAGGAGGTGGGGACCCCGGGGGCTGATTGGCTCGATTGAGAGGTAAAGAAGGTAGGACTGCCCCTTTGAGGGCCCCGTTGAAGTCGTGGGCAGCTTAAACAGTCGACATGATATGTGAAACCGAGAGTCTCAAAGTTTTTTCATGTATGTAGTAGCTAAATGTTCTTTGGGATTTTTTTCGTGTGTATTGCCCTTTTTTGCAAAAAGTGCCGCGGTGACGGTTTGTGGTAATGTATAATTTTTTTCAGTTGCCGAGCCTGCCAGTGGCACCCCGGTTTGCTAGTTTTTTCAGAAAAGTTTTTGTGTGCAGAAATCGTTATACTTTGGGGCATTGATTTTAACCCAATGGAAAGGAAGGGGTGCTTCCCTTTTGGGTTTTTGTCCCCGCCCATCTCACAGGCTGTCAAAGAAGGGCGCTTTGCGGTTGGGGGGTTTTTTATTTTTTCCTCTGAATAATGGAGGTCGGGGACCAGGGGGCCTGATTGGTCGATTGAGAGGTAAAGATAGGGTAGGGGCGCCCCATTTGAGACCACGTTGAAGTCTGGGCAGCTTAAAAAAGTTCTGATCATGATATGTGAACGGGTCTCAAAGTTTTTTCATGTATGATAGATGCTAAATGCTTTTTTTAGGGGTTTCGCGTTGGGTTTTCCCTTTTGAGAAATGTGCCCCTGGTGCGGGGGGGGTTTTTACATGTAAATTCATGTGTGCCGCAGCCCCGCCCGTGGCACCCAGGTTTGATACGTTTTTTCAGAAAGTTTTGTGGCAGAAACATACGTTATCTTGGGTTTTATTTGGGTTTTAACCTATATGGAAAAGGGGGGGGGCTTCCTTTGGGTTTTTTCCCCGCCCCTCTCACAGGCTGTATAAAAAGGGGGAGCTTTTGCAGGTTGGGTGTTTTTTATTTTTTTCTCTGAAAAATGGGGGGCGGTGACCAGTGAGAGGCCTGATTGGGTCGATTGAGAGGTAAAGAAGGATAGGAAATGCCCGATTTGAGACCCGTTTAAGTCTGGGGGCTTAACTGTTCTGACATGATATGTGAAACCCAGAGTTCAAGTTTTTTCATGTATGATAGATAGCATAAAGTTTTTTAGGGGTTTCGAGTAGTTGTATTGCCCTTTTGCGAAAAAGGCCGCTGGGACGGTCTTTGGGGTGTACAGGATAATTATGTGTGCCGCGCCCCGCCTGGCCCCAGGTTTGCATACGTTTTTTTCAGAAATGTTTTGTGTGCGAAACATCGTTATACTTGGTGTACCCTTGATTTTAACCCATATGGAAAAGGAAGGGGTGCTTCCCTTTTGGGGTTTTTGTCCGCCCCCTTCACAGGCTGCATAGAAGGCAGCTTTTCAGTTGGGGGTTTTTTTTTTTTTCTCCTGAATAATGGAGGTCGGGGACCAGTGAGAGGCCTGATTGGGTCGATTGAGAGGTAAAGTAGGATAGGATCCCGTTTGAGACCACGTTGGTCGGGGCGCTTAAAAAATTTTGATATGTATGTGAACGAGAGTCTCAAAATTTTTTTTTGTTGAAGATAGTAAAAAGCTTCTTTAGGGATTTGCGTAGTGTATTGCCCCTTTTTTCAGGAATGTGCCCCTGGTGACGGTCGTGGTGTAATTAAATCATGTGGCCCCAGCCTGCCAGTGGCACCCCGGTTTTTTTACGTTTTTTCAGAAAATTTTTTTTGTGCGAAACATACGTTTTTTTGGGGTACATTGTTTTAACCCTTTTGGAAAGGAAGGGGTGCCCATTTTGGTTTCTGTCCCCGCCCCCCTCTCACGGCTGTCATAAGAAGGGCAGCTTTGCGGTTTGGGGGTTTTTATTTTTTCTCTCTAAAAATGGAGGGCGGTGACCGTGAGAGGCCCCGATTGGGGCGATTGGAGGTAAAAAATAGGATAGGGTGCCCGTTTGGGACCCGTTTAAGTCGTGGGCGCTTTAAAAAGTTTTGAATGATAGTGAAACGAGAGTCTCAAAAATTTTTTAACATCATTGGCCCCGAACGGTGTTATGTGGCTCCCGTGGGTCTCGTAGCGTTCTTTTGGGCAAAACTACGTGGTCCCGCACTCAGGAGGAGTTCGGGTTGGGGCATAGTTTTTTCTGGCCGGCCCCCCCGGGTACGGAAATCTACCCCTTTTCTCGAGACATATGGTGGCCAAATCTGTTCCCTGTCAAGGACTTCTTTTTCTCTTCCTGCCACCACATGTGCCCGAAACAAGGTTCCACGCCATAGCCCGCGCAGGCCTCCTTCGTCCCTCTGCCCTTGTTCCCGGAGTCCTCCAAGGAGACTCACATAGGCAGGACTTTCATCATGGACCTTCCTATCATCCTCTGGAAACACAGTCATCTGAGTGGTCACTGACTCGATTTCTCAAAGATTTCTCCCTTCTGCTCCCCAAGTGCGGACCACTTCATCCATCAATTTTTCGCCTGCATGGGTTACACTCCACATCACTCCGCTCGAGCGTCAATTTGTCCCTAAGTTTTGGCGTGCCCTATGTTCCCGTATTGCAAATCAAGCTAGAACTTCTCATCCTGCCGTACCGCACCCCAGACAAATGCGGCAGGTGGAGCTGAGGTAATCAGATCTTGGTGTGAGTATCATATGGCACTTTGTGTTTTCGGACGCCAGGACAACTGGTCCGAACAGAGCTTCCATGGGCCGCGTTTTTTTTATTCTCTCATATAACCAACGGACTGCTGATTTCGACTCGCCCGTTAGTCATCCACCCCCCCCCCCCTTCTCCTTGGCTTCGGCCTCGTATTCCGCCGTGGACAACCAGGTTCGGGTATCACGGGTCATTTGGCGAGAGACCCGACATGCCTTACACCATGCTTCACAGCCTGTCATGAAGAACCCAAGCTGACAAGAAGGGCGGAGATCTTCCAACGTCCTCTCAGGGGACAAAATGCAGCTCTCTTCCAAATACATACCCTCTAGAATTCCAGCTATAAGTTGGGTCCGCGATTTCTGGACCTTTCAGAAGTACTTTGGGCAACTGAACCCGTGTCCTACAAGCCTGCCTACCTCCATCTCTCACCGAGAAGCCTAACGCCTTTCACGATCCTCCCTCCTAAAAGCCTCTGGTCTTTAGAACCGGTTCTCTGCAGAAGAGCGCTGCTCCGTCTCCGGTACTAGAGTCCCGCCTGATGTTTTTGAGTAAGGACATCTGGACATGAGACCATCACGGTAAGCTTTCTTCCTGTAGATTGGAGGGGCTTGTCGGCCCCGAGGGAGAGGTCCAGGAACCGATCCAGATAACCTGAACCACGATCTGATAATTCGTAAGTTCCTTCAGGCCTAAGAGGGGAACCTAAGGGGGTACTGTTTTAAAAGGCAGGTGTCCCGGTCCCGCTCCTCGGGCCATGGCGCAACCCTGGCTGCGGCCCCCGGTGCCTGCCGCGGGTCGTGTGGCGCGCCGCTGGGCCGCGGGACGGGCTGTGGGTACGCGTCGTCCTGGAGACTCTCATCTGACCTCATTCCTGATCACGTCCCGCGCCCTCTGCCGGCCGAGGGCGCGCGTGGCTCGTTCCTTGTAAATTTAAAGGCCGGCACCCCTGTACTTGGCTAATTTCCGGAGCACTTCACCCTATTATATTGTTTTCTTCGCTCACAGTCATTCCCTTGCTGGAGACGTATGTTGGCTCGTGTCCCTAAGAAAAAGCGTTCTTTAAGTGTGTTCTACCAGCGACCTCTTGCTAACAGTTCTTGACTCCGAACTCTGCCGCCTGCCTGACCTTCCTGCCTGCCCCGAACTACGATCCTTGTCTTACGCGATTCTTGTACCTCGCTGCACCTGAGGCCACCACCGCAAGCCCGGCACGCGTCAGGGTAGCGCCCTGGTAGACAACCCGCCCGAGCAAAGTCCATCCCGCTTTAGCGGCCGGCTCTGGTGAAAACCGGGACCTACTTAGACTCCGCTCGCCTGAACGCGTTGTTGCCAATCGCTTGCGTTGGTCCAGATGGATCCACTACCTAGCCGTTACCATTGTTCTTCACAATTGTCCAAGAGTGGCTCAATGGTCATGTGCTCGTCAAAAACAGGAATAGGTAGGACACAGTTAATGACACATATTGCAAAATGACTTGAGATTTGAGATGAGCAAGATCTTTAACATAGCTAAGCAATCCTTTATGACACAACCCATATACAATACAATTAAAAAAAAAACGAAAACAAGATGTGTGGGAATTCACGCGTCCTATTTTAAAAATGTGTTTTCAAGAATTAAACTCTAAAAAAACTATTGCATGTATAAAAAAGCTGATACAAATATCCTCTGAATTGATACAAGGTAGGTACAGGAAGACCATGAAAAGGATGTAGGTCGTCATCAAGGACATGATAGTCTGCAGCACATTCGCCACCGCCAAGAACAGAGACAGATTTCCTCCAACACGTTGAGTAAAATGAGAAAAAGACATGCCCAAGAAAAAGGGCACCTGGTGAATCTAGGAGGTACAACCACCAGCATTTACCAAGTGAAAGGCTCAATTGGTTCGCGAACGCGGGGGTCGGAAAACGAGGGAGTTGCAAGCGCGTCTCGTGGGGGACGGCTTGTTTTTTGATTGTTTTGTTTTTGTGTTTTTGTGGGGGGGGGGGTAACAGGCAAAATTGACTAGCGAGCGTGCGTGCGAGCGCGCGAGCTGACTTTGACTGTGTACTGTGGAAGGTGGTCTGTGTCTGGAGCTCACACTTCCGCTTCCGCACTCTGCTTCAGCACGACTGTTTTTCGATGCTGCATCATAAGGGCATTGTTTGGCCGTGTATGGATGACGGACGCCTACCTGGGCCTCTAGCACCCACCCACTGTAACTCGGGCACTGCTATCTGAACCTGCGTGCTAATAGATGACAAACCCAGCCACTGCTCTCACCGCACCCATGTAACTTGGCCCGCTAGCTGAACCTACGTATTAATAGATCGACCGACGCCATCCCTTGCCTCTCACCACACTCCACTGTAAGGCCGGCCTGCCAGGCTGAACCTGCGTGTTCCACGTTTACAGCCTCACCTGCCGATTGAGTCAGTAATTTTCCTGAATGCAGGATTTTCAGAGATGGGGGGCAAGGGGGGCCTCATTGACCGTACTGGGACATCTGTTTCGTTTGCTTCATATTCTAATGTCACGCGGTGAACAATGTCACCAGAGAATGTCAAGATTGCTCTATGCAGCAGCAGTAATGGAAAACAAGTTTGTTTTTAATATAGTTTTAATTTCTTATAGAAATTTTTCTTCTGATGGTCCATAAGGCACCTGTGCGGGTTTTTGGGTCATGCCTGCAGTCCAGGACAGGCGATAGTCAATGTCCAGTTTAACTGAAATGGTGGTTGAAAAACTCTCTTTGTCCGGCACTTGTAATCTTTGGGCAGACAGTTTGCGGGATCTACTGCGTGTCCAGATAGATAAGTCAATGTCCAGTTCAACTAAAAGGTTTTTAAAGTCACACGCGTTTTTCTGGCACTTTTTAATCTGTGGTCATGCAGGTTTGGGGCTCATGCTGTGGGGCCCAGGACAGGTATAGTCAATGTCCAGTTTTTTCAACTAAAATGGTGACTCAAAGATTCCTTTTTCCAGCACTTTTTCAATCTGTGGTTCGACAGATAAGGTCATGGCTGCGGTCCAGACAAGGTATAGTCATGTCCAGTTTCAACTAAAAGAGTGAGTGTGTTTGAAAGACGCTCCTTTTGTCGCGCACTACTCTCACCCCTCTCAAACACACAGGGGTCATGCAGGTTCGGTCATGGCAGTTATGTGCGCGCGAGTGCGTGTAGTGCGCGCGACCACGACATCGATATCAATATGTCTATCTATCGCTCTCTCTACTCTATTCTCTACTGACGATCTATGCACTTTTTAATTTCTGTGACATATGCGAGCGATGCACACACATCTAACATATCTATACATTATATGCTACACACCAACGGCGTGCACGCGACAGCCCCGCCACTCAACTCCTCTAATGCACGTCTCAGAGAAGCTATGCTTCGAAACTAAGATGTTTGCGCGTAACAGTATGATCGCGAGTCCTCTCCTCATCTCCTCCACAACTCGCACCAACGATGTTGATGTTAATTCCAAGCTTATCTCATTGTAGAGCGTACATATAAATAACCATCCACCCTCAACACCACTACTCCTACAACACCATTCGGATTTGTATAAGGGTTTTGTCGCGCACCTCCCCAATCCATAGAACCATATCTAAATCATGACGCCAAATCACACATAAGATCGCCTAAGTAGTATAACTACCAAATCCACCCACAATCACCCCCACTGCACGTCAATAAAAACAACTCCCATATCGTACGAGAAGCGTTCAGAAGAGAAATTAAGTGGGGTGGGAGTGAGGGTATAGAATTTTACTTGTGGAATTTTTTAACATTGGGGTGGTGGGTGGGAGAGAAATGAAAAATGTGATTATGATCAAAATAATGTGATGATTAATGATAATTTATATAAAAGTTGGTAGTTAAAGACCCTAGGTAGGGTGGTAGAAATTGTTAGGGCCCATATTTAGGTAGAGGTAAACCCCGCTGGATATGTTATAGGCCGCCACCATTAGACTGGTGGGTACCTAGCCACGGGGGTGGTAGCGTAAATGCCCCCAGTAGATCAAGTAGGCTCTTTAGGTAGTACACGTAGTTAGTGCCTCCTTTAGCTAGTGTGCAGGAAGTCGGGGCCTCCTTTAGCTAGTGTGCAGGTAAGTCCCCTTTAGTTTTGTAGTAGTTAAGGCCCCTTTAGCTAGTTTGTTGGTAGTCAGGGCCTCCTTTGCTTGGCAGCAGGGCCCCTTTAGATTGCGTAGGTATGTTCAGGGCGCGCTCTTTATGCGTATGTAGAGTCATGTCCTCTTTATGATTAGGTAGAGTCAGAGGGCCCTCTTATTTTTAGGTAGAGTCAGGCCATCTTTATGTTTAGTAGAGTAGCAGGGCCCCTTTAGTTTAGGTAGAGCCAGGTGGCCCCTTAGGTTTTAGGTAGAGTCAGGGCCCCTTTAGGTTAGCAGAGTCAGGCCCCTTTAGGGTTAGGCAGAGTCAGGGCCCCCTTTAGGGTTAGGCAGAGTCAGGGCCCCCTTTAGGGTTAGGTAGAGTCAGGACCCACTTCCTTATATATATAGTAAAAAAAAAAAAATAACACTTACCTTGCTCCCGCTCCTGCTGCTCCCGGGTGCTTCCCACCGGCTTCTACTGGCGCACTGCATAGGCCTTACACCTGCCAGGGCAATCAGCGGAGTGCAGCTGACACCGCTCAGCCCCGGGAGTGGAGGACATTAGTCCCCGACTCCCGGGCCCTGTCTCTGAGCGCTCGGGACACAGGCCCGGGCGTTCAGAGACCGGGGGCGGCGGCCGGGCCTCGGGAGATTGCGGCACTGCTCCGGGTGCCCACAGGAGCTCGAGGGTCCAACCATGTCGCCGCTCTGTCATGAGGAATAAGGGGGCCTGCTTGCAGCGAGCCCCCTTATTCCACCGGGCCCCATACAGGAGTACCTGCTGTACCCACTGTACGGCGGCCCTGGTCACTGTCTGCCATAAGCAGAGCTTGCTCCTCTTGCGGATGATTAACCGCTTAGATGACGTAGTTAATCGCAACTGTGGCAGCAATGGGAATATCAGAGAATGTCAGAGAGATGGGGCTCCCTCTGTCTCTATCAGCCCCTCGCTGTGCAATCAGGGGGTTCTAATGGCTTCTATAGCAACCCGAAAGCCTAACAAAGGCATTCGTTACAATGCATAGCAGTACAGTACATAATATGTGTCACGGACTGTGGTGGGGATCCGCTGGACCAACGCAAGCGATGGTATAAGCCAACGCCAGGGCGATCGAGTCTAAGGTGAACCCGGTATTCATCCAGAGCCCGCCGCGAAAGCGTGAGGACTTGCTGCGGTGGAGACTACCAGGTCGCCTTTCTCACTGGCGTGACTTGCTTGCGGTGGCAGTCCAATGTGTGAGCGTGGTGCAGAGTCGAGAACCGTAGACATATCGGGGACAGCTGAGCGGTCAGGAACAGGCGGCAGAGGTTCATGGTTGAGGGACAGGAGCAAATGGTTCGGTACACGGTAAGGACGGACAAGACTTGGAACGCTTTCTCAATAGGTTTGGAAAAGGCACTAAAGATCCGGCAAGCAAATCAGGAAGAGGCAGGCTTAAATAAGGGCAGCGACCGGCAATACCCAATTATTGGTGCGCTGGCCCTTTAAATTTAGCAGAGCCGGCGCGCGCCCTAGGGAATGGTGACGCGCGCGCGCCGAGAGATGGGGGCATCAGCCGGAGCGCGGCCGGGTAAGTGAACAGGGACCCAGCCGGCAGAGTGAGGACGCCCACTGCCCGACATGCGGGCAGCGGCGCCGCTAGACTGACGGGCACGGGTGTGCCTGCGACCCGAGGTGACGGTCACAGGGGCACCCGTGACAATATGCATTGTAAGTGATCTACAAAATGTTAAAGTGCAAAAAAAAGTTTAAAAAATAAAAAACACACAAAAATAAATATAATAAAACACGTATACCGCCTTTTCCTTATTACAAAACAAGGGCAATTTTGGGGCAAATGGCAAAAAAAGATCAAAAGTAAAAAAAAGTACACATATTTGGTATTGTCAAATACATAATGACTTAGCCTATAAATCTGTCACAATATTTAACCCCTTAAGCCCCAGGCCTGAAAAGTAGTTAATGACCAGAAATTTTTTTTTTTCGTTTTTGCCTCCTTGCGTTTCAACATTTGTAACAGTTGTTTTTCAGTGAAGCAGTTGGATGAGGCCTCTTTTTTTTCGAGACGTGTTGTACTTATGGGGGTAATTGTTGGTGTTCACTTATAAATAATTGTAGATTTTTTTATTTTTTTTTTTATTTTTTTTTTTTTATACCATTCACATTTCATACTTAATAACTCATTAGGTTATTATGGTCATGTGGATATCTAATATGTGTAGGTTTTTTTGTGTGTGTAATGTATGCACAATTATTTTTTAAATATTTATTTTTATTTTTTTATTCTTTTTTTACACTTTTTATGTTTTTTACTTACACAGCTCTGAATACGGAAAAGAAAGTTATGGCTACTAGAAAATAGTGATGCATAAATATTGTTTTGTACAATAAAAACCCTTTACAAAAAAAAAAGTGCTACAACATAAAAACACTATATAAATTTGGTATTGCTGTATCAACCTATGAAGTAAAACTAACATGTCATGTATACTGCATGATGACTGCTGTAAGAAATAAAAACAAACAACACTTCCAGGATTGCTTTATTTTCTTCATTCTGTCTCCCAAAAAACGGATTTAAAGGACTTAAAAAATGTAAAATGTCCCCCTTAAAATGGTACCAATTAAAGCGGCAACTCATACTGCATAAAGCCCCTAAACAGCACCGTAACACAGAAAAAAAAAGAATTATGGCTCTAAGACTGTGGCGATGCAGAAACTTGTTTTCCTTTTTAAATAAAACTGTTTTTATCATGTAAAAGCAGTAATACATAAAAAATATATATAAATTAGATATTGCTGTAATCATATCACCCTGCTGAGTAAAGGTAACATGTCATTTACACCGCACAGTGACCACTGTAAAAAATAAAAAAACATTACCAGGAATGCTGTATTTTGTTCATCCTGTCTTCCATAGTCGATGATAAAAAGTGATCAAAGTGTCAAATCAACCCTATAATGTTAGCAGTAAAAATGTCAACTCAGCCCACAAAAAAAAAAGTCCTTAATCAGCTCCATACACCAAAAAATAAAAAAGTTATGGTTGTCTATGTTGACATAAAAACACAATTTTTTTACTAATGCATTTCTATTGTTTAAGGCTATGTCTATACAGCACAGGTTTTTCGTCAGATTTTTGGTGGTTTCTAAAATCCAACAGAAAACTGTTCACATAGACTTCAATATAAAAAATTATCTGCAGTCTACTCAGGTTGTTTCTTTTTCTGGTCGGTCTTCAAAGCTGCCGGCAGTTTTAAAACATGTTGTAAATTCCGGCAGAAATTTTACTATTGAGGTCCATGTAAACCGACAGGCGGGTTTTTGGATGGTTTTTGGCACAGTTTTTGGAGCAGATCTGCTGAAAAACCACCCAAGCCTTTAAACATGTAGGTTCCACCTATAGTGGGTGCATTTATTGCTGGCCCTCTTGCACCTTTTTGTCATTGTTTTACAAAGTGTGGACGATCAACATGGCACCCAAGCAATCCTACCATTGTATGGACATTGATATGTGGAGACTGATTAATGAGGCGAGTGTGAACATATAACATGTTGTCTCTTTGATGTTATTTATCATTTTTTGTGCAGTTGCATGCTATGTGGTCATCATAGATCTGTACGTTTAAACTTTGTGTTGCAAAATATAAATATATTTTTATTGATTTTAATAAATTATAATATTAACATTTGTTTGTGTGTGTCATTTCGGGTGCATAATTGCCCAGAACTCTGGGATAAGAGCTTCCAGGTGTACAGGCAGTGTACCAAAGGGACTGGAGAGAGTATGACATACAACTGTTAGGGGTGATCTGTAAGTGATTTGTTTCTGTTGCAATACTTTAGTTTTTGTCTGTGCATCTGTTTAAAAAGTCATTCTTATTGCTCGTGTGAGTCAAGACTTGGTATGGGTCTGGTCAGCAAGGTCACATCTGCGCATTTGCCACAAAAAAGCTGAAGGCCTGATAGGATATGTCTAAACACAAGCACGTCAATGCAGGGCCGTCTCTCCCATTGGGCCAGGTAGGCCACTGCCCGGGGCCCCCCTGAGATCATAGGACCCTGCCAGGAGTCAGTATAAACACAGGCATGTCGCCTGTCACTTAAAAACAGCAGAGGCCGCTGTGTCTTTGCCTTAATTCCTGCCCTGCCTGCGCGGCAGTAATGCAGGAGCTGATAAGAGAGTAGGGCTGCGGCACCTCCCCCCTCCCGTCCGTCTCCTCCCCCGCCGGGAAGTGTAACCTTAATCTCCTTGATGCTCCTCCTCCCTCCCCCTCACCTCCCGGCTGTCTCTGGTCACCTCGCTGTGGCCACAGTCACTGACTACAAACTGCAGCAGAGTCCTCTGGGACCCGGCTCAGCACAGCAGAAGGTACAGGGGCTCTACGGGGCAGTGAACCGGGTCAGGACGGCTGACCATGTAACAACTTCATCCTGTGCCCCCAGCCACACAGCAGCAGCTCATAGGTTATACAGACTGCTGCATGTCCTGGGGGCATAGGGTGGGAGATCACATAAAGCTGTTATATGATGCAGCATGTGCTCAGCTGTCCTGTGCCCATGAGATCCCACAAAATCCTAATCACAGATTGGGATGTAAAAAAAATAAAGTAAATGACGAATTAAAAGAAAAAAAATCTGCACAAAACCTGCTTGCCCAATAAAAAACACTTTATTTAGTAAAGAAAAATGGCGTTAACCCATTAAGCCCCTGGTGCCTGAAAAGGCCTTAAAGGGGTTGTCTCATTACATGAATTGCTTTTTATGTTAAAGATATCCACTCTTGTATGGGCTGCATCAGCTCCTCGGGTCGCTATAGCTACAGACCTGTTCAATCTCTCTGAATAGCGGAGCTGCCAGCACTGGTCACATATAGCACAGTTGCTTCAATCTCTCCTGATTGGCTTGTAGCATGGTCACTATTAGCTACGACCTGTCTCAATCTCTCCTGATATGCTGCAGCATGGTCGCTATAGCTACACAGACCTGTTCATTCTGTGATCCTCTCTGATAGGTCTATAGACAAAACTGCAGCATATGTAGGTCCCTCATCCTCATTCACGGCTCCAGTACAGGCCTTCCCAACCCGACGGCCAGATTCTGTGTGCAATGAAAGGGGTAAAAATACAACTTAATAATTTTAATCGTCGATATAAAACAGCAGTTTTAAGCACAAACATCTCGTACAGATAATGAAACGAGGCGTACTTAGAATATAGATGTGGTATCAACCATTCAGTCCATGGAATATTGAGGAAATCCTTTATCAGGCCCGGCAAGAGCTTAACGACGAAGGCGCAAGGAGACGGGAGAGTATATTGTGCAAGTAGCACGCGCGACGTTTCGGGGAAAGCCCCTCCCTTTCTAAGCGCAAATTTTCAACGCAGAATTTTTTAGGTGATCAGCGACACATATCGAAAGGAGAAGCTGAGCAGCTCTCGAAAAATATGGAAGAAGCACTTACAGAAACAGGAGGGGGACTCGAAATCGAAGCAGATATACCTCAACTAGTGTGTACAGCTCGTAAAAAATGTTGTAGATGAGCAGAAATCGGCCATTGAAAAAGGACTTAATTTTGTTCCTAACCAAGATGTCAGACTTTTTGTTGTGGATTTCTTTTTGTTGTGAAGTTTTGTAGGAGTATTAGGCTTAAAATATATTTCTGTGATAACCAATCAGAATTTAAGGGTTAAATAAATTTTTCTAAATAAGATTCGAAACGAAGCAGCCAATTTGATTCCAGAGATAAAAATGCAGCACTGGCAAACTTTCAGCAATGGTTATCAATGAAGTTTTGGAAAGAAAGTAATTTTGATGACTATACAATATCACTAAAAAGAAAAACAAGCCCTGGTAGATGATAGAAAAGATACATCTATCTATTGTGAAAAAAAAGCGGTCCAAAGGAGGGTGGCCTCGTGTTCTTATGGATAGGGATAAATACTTACAGGAAAGCTATACTAACAATAAGTGTACGCTGGTTTTATAAAGATTTTAAAAATCAAGACCCCACGGAAGAAATTGATAGTCTTGTTGAACTCCACTTTACAGGAGGATGTCCTTGTTGGTTTATATCTAATGCGAAAAAAAAATACAATTGACAAAAGTTAATCAAAGTGTTCCACATGTTATAAATGTTTCCCAAAATACATACATCGTGTTACCAACCCGCCTGGGACGGCCTATCGTCTCGGCATACGATTCAGTGTTGAGCCTATAAGACTGCTTTTACTGATTTTTTCCTACAGGTAAAGTAGGTCAAGAAAGATCATATATCTTGCTGGACACTGGGCAATTTTTGAAAAAAGTGGGACGATGTTGGAAATACCTAATGACACGTGGAAATGTATACACTTGAATTATAATAAAAATCAGTGGGTACACTACCGGGGTGGAGCGTCGAAGGGGTCAGCAGTTGGCTACGGGGCCCCTGCGCTAGGGTGGGACCGGGGAGTTGATACTGACGTCAAGTACCCCTGTAATGTCGCTCTGGGCCCACAACTGGCAGTGAACTTAACAGTTATGCGGCGAGCTGGGGAGCTGGGGGGCCCAGCGCATACTCCTCTGAAACGACGGGCCCCCCGCGCCCGAGCGTTCACGAGGCAGCGCTGTGGTTGTAGCAGGGGACGTATGATGGGAGCGCGATCGCTCCGCTCTGTTAATTCTCCCCTGCCGGCCCTCTGTGGTCCACGTGGGAGCGCATGGTATTGGCTCACATCAACCGCGACCGCCCGCGTGAGTCGCAAGGCTGCAGGGAGAGCTGAGAGCGGAAGCGCAGCGGCGAATCGGGGAGAGCGTGGAGCCGAGGGTGAGTAAGTTGTATTTCTCTATTTTAGTTACCCCTCATTGCCTGCCTATAGCTCCATATGCTGCCTATACCCCCTCATATGCCTGACTATACCATCAATATGCCGCCTATACCCCATATGCATGCCTATACCCCATATCTGCTTATAGCCCGCCCATTTGCCTGCCTATAGCCCCCCATATGCTGCTTTACCCCCCATATTGCACCTGCTATATACCCCCACTTTGAATGCCTATTACCACCATATGACTGCCTAAACCCCCCTATATGCATGCTATAGCCCCCCATATGCCTGCTATAGCCCCCCATTTGCACTTACCTATACCCTATTGCTGCCTGATAGCCCCATATGCCTGCCTATAGCCCCCCTATAGCCTGCTATAGACCCATATGCCTGCCTATACCCCCCCTTTGCCTTACATATAGCCCCATATGGCCTGCTATAGCCCCCTCCATATTGCTGCCTATACGCCTCCCCATATGCTGCTTTTAGCCCATTTGCCTGCCTATACCCACCATATGACTGCCTTTACCCCCCAATATGCCTGCCTATAGCCCATATGCTGACTTTACCTTTCCCCCAATCTATGTGCTTTAGCCCCCATATTGCTGCCTATACCCCCATACTGCCTGCCTATACCCCCAAAATGCCGTGACTATAGCCCCCCATATGCTGCCTATAGCCCCCACTATGCTACCTATAAGCCCAATATGCCTGCCTATAGCCCCCTTATGCTCCATACAGATACTCCCCCCATATGCCTGCCTATAGCCCCCCCATATGCCTGCCTATAGCCCATATGCCTGCCTATACCCCCATATGCTCGCCTATTGCCCCCATATGTGCCCTATAGCCCCACATATGCTCCCTATAGCCCCCATATGCATGCCTATAGCCCCCTATATGCCTGACTGCCTATACAGCCCCCTATTGCATTTGCCTGGCATGCCTATTAACAGCCCCTATATGCCTGCCTCGCCGCTGCTATACAGCACCCTATCTGCCTGCCTGGCCTATACTGCCCATACTCTGCATAGCTAATACCAGCCCCTATATTGCCTGCTGCCTATTACAGATCTCCCTATCTGCCTGCTGCCTGCCTATATACAAGCCCTATTGCTGCCTGTATACAGCCCCTACTCTGCCTGTGCTACTACAGCCCCTATTCTGCCTGCCTGCCTATACATGCCCCCCCCCATAGCTGCTGTACAGCCATATGCCTGCTTTACCCTATATCGCCTGGTATACCCCACCAAGCCTGCGGTCTACTTATCATGGGGCCCCTTTAGCTACTCGAAACCCTCCTATATGGCCCCTATATGCCAAACCTAACCCTGTCTAACTGTAAGGCTCTCCATAGCTATCTAAACCTGCTGCTATATTGGCACTCTTTTGGCTACTAAACCGTGCCTATTTGGGGCCCCAGATATCCTATCTAAGTCATGCCTGCCTAAATAGACCCCAATATAGCCAGGGGGGCAGGTGCCTGGAAACGTCAGGATTCTAAGATATTTGTGCTAAATCTGCAAAGGGACAGTGCGTCGGGAAGATGTCTTCAGATGGCGGGATGGACGGATGCAGAAACAAGAGAAAGTCAACGACTGTCAGAGAAACGTCATGTTGGAGTACACCGATGTAATGACTGTAATCACTTATATGTCTCGCCACAGGCTGTTGTACACTGCTGTATACCCACTATTGGTCACTGTTTCATGGTGGTTATATTACAGTTGCAGAGCCTGTTGTACATGGTCGCTCTACAATATATGGACACTGTATGGTGGTTATTACAGTCAGCAGAGCCCTGTTGCTACACCTAGTCCATTACCACTTTATGGTCAATATATTATTATTATCCTTATTATTATTAGACAGTTATTGAGTCTTTGTGTATGATCAGTATAGTGTTAGGGGTATTATTCAGTCACTTTGTGGTCTTGTTCTGGCGGTAAAAATCAGGTCCTTATGTAGTAGAGTTATTGGTAATGTTGTTTTGGTATAGTGGATTTGATTGGTGAGTAATGATGGTGATATGTATGGTTGAGGTATTTGCCCCTTGTATTATTTACATTATCTAACAGCATGTCCTGGTACATGGTCGTGGTCAGGGAGGGGGGGGGGCCTCCAAAAGTTTGCTATGGGGCCCTGGCTTCTCTAGTTACGCCCCTGATCCTTATTTACCAACATTCCCTATGAGGAGGGAATTCAAGCGGTCAGGGAAGCTCTTATTCAAAATTCTACACTGTCTAACCGTTATGTGGCTTTTTTGTTGCAGCTTTTTGATATTGTTTTAACTAAGAATTATTTTCGTTTTGGGGACACTTTCTATCTCCAGCTACAGGGGACCTCGATGGGTCCCCTGTGGGCCCCAACTACGCTAATGTGTTCATGCGTTTCTTTGAAAGTAGGTACATCTTTTCTGCTTCTACATTTCACCACGCAAAATGCTGGTTGAGGTACAAGGACGATGTCTTCCTCCTCTGGTCGGGCTCCGAACATGATGACTTGGATGACTTCGTCACGTACATCAACAGCATACATCCACTAATTAAATTTACTATAACCAAGAATCAATATGAGATTGCATATGTGGATGTTTTGATAAAAAGAGAAGGGAGTACATTAATCACTACTATGTATAGAAAGGGCACAGATTGTAACAATCTGCTTCATTGTGACAGCCAACATGCTCCCCAGGTTTTCAAGGGGATTGTCAAATCCCAATACATACGAGCAAGACGCATTTGCCCCTTTAAAAGACCAAGACTATTACACCCATATGGGTGAGTTAACTGAAAGATTTGTCAACAGAGGCTACAAAAGAGGGGAAGTTGAGGCAATTGGTAATGAGGTCTTGTCAACTCCCCGCATAGAGATACTAAAACCTAAAGAGAAAAAGAAATGTGAAAGTTTTACATTTATGACTGTATATGATCGACATGCTAATCTTGTTAGGAAAGTTATCAACAAAAATTGGAGACTTCTACAATCTGATCCAAGATTTGGATAATTATTTAGGGAATATCCACGTTGGATAAACCGAAAGGGAAAGACGATTGGACAGAGTTTAATAGCTATCGATATACGAAAAAATGCTCTCAATAGGGATGTACAAACAACTATTACACCTGTAAAAAATGGCATATACCCTTGCCACAAATGTCAGCACTGTTCAGCCATTATTAAAGGGGAACAAATATATCACCCAATGAAAGGCTACCCTATTCTACTGAAGGGCTTCCATACATGCGATAGTCAGGGAGTTATATATATGCTTAAGTGCCCTTGTGGCAAGGTGTATGTTGGCCAAACAAGTAGAGCTATTAAAATCAGACTAAATGAACACAAATCTATGATCAGACAATTTATTTCTAAAAAGAGTGACAGCCTGCGAGTAGATGAGGAAAGAAAATGCTATGGTGAAACATCACTAGCCCGTCACTTTGCCAAAGAAAAACATACCATGTCAGATTTACATTGGTGTGTTTTAGAATGCATTAAGTGTCAGGAACATTGGCAGTTAAAAAGAAAATTGCTCCAAAGGGAAGCCTTTTGGATCCATCGCTTAGATGCGATGGCTCCGAAAGGCATCAATGAGGCATTCAGTCTCAAGGCTTTCTTGTAATGGTTTTAAAGTTTCGTTGTCTTTTTATTGTTTTTATGCTTGCTATAGGATAAATATGTGCCTGCAACCAGCCCTATATAGATCGTGTCTAGGCTGATTGACGTATGCTTGAGAAAGGGGAGAGGCTTCCCCGAAACGTCGCTGCGTGCTACGTGCACAGACATTCTCTGCCCGGTCTCCTGGCGTCTCGTCGTTAAGCTCCTGCCTGGGCTGAGAAGAGGATTTCCTCAATATCCATGGACTGAATGGACTGAATGGTTGGATACCACATATTAATTCTAACTACCCATCTTTAATTATCTGTACGAGATGTTTGTGGCTTAACTGCTGTTTTATATCGACGAATTAAAAGTTATTAAGTTTTATTTTTTACGGCCCTTTCATTGCAAACTCTCCTGATAGGCTGCCAGCACTGGTCGCTATAGCTACAGACCTGTGTGATCTCTCCTGATAGGCTGCCAGCACTGGTCGCTATAGCTACAGACCTGTGTGATCTCTCCTGATAGGCTGCCTGCGCTGTTTGCTATAGCTACAGACCTGGTTTCTAATGCAGCCTAGTAGAAGCCAGTAAACATGCCCCTGAATTCAAAGTGAAACCAAGAAAACAGGACGAGGTAAGATGAATCAGTGTAGTGAGACAACCCCTTTAATGACACAACTACAGTTTATATTTTTGCCTCCCTGCATTTCAACAGTCACAACTTTTATTTTTTCTATAGCACAGTTGTATGAGGAATTGTTTTATGTGGGAGAAATTGTATTTTTGGGTGAGTAGTTTACATATAAATTACTGCATAATCTTTTTAAAAAAAAATTTGCAGCATGAACATAAAAGTGTTTTTGCATTTTGTAAAAAATTTTTTATACCATTTCACAATAAATAACCTGTTAATTCTACATGTTATTACGGTCGTGTGGATACCTAATAGGGTTCGGGTTTTTTTGTGTGTAATATATGCACAATAATTTTTTAATTAAAATTGTATTTTTATTTTTTTCTACACTTTGTTTTATAGGTTTTTTTATTCCCATTGGGGATAATTATTTCACACTTTTTCCTTTTTTTTTTTACACTTCATAATGTTTTAGCACACGCCTGTAAGCAAATACATTATACTTCTGTATGATAATACATTACACTATGTATCAGTATGAAATAGGCTGTTGTTGGAGTAACACCCAGTGCGCCCTGACAGCAGGCTTACAGACAGCACTGGAGCTACTCTAGGTCCCCAGGGCTGACTGCATAGATATCCCTCAGGCTCCATCGGGTCATCAGGAGTCCCGGTGACCGAATGGAGCCCAGGAATCCCCTTTGATTATGCAGTCATGGAGCTCAGCAATCAAAGGGTTAAATGGCGGTGATCAGAGGCTTCATCTGGTCCCTGCCATTCATAGAGATTTCAATAGTTATCCCTGAATGGGATTAAAAAAAGGAAAAAATATAAAAAAAAGTATAAAAAATAAAAATAGTTAAATTGTGCATATATTACATTAAAAAACTTACAAATATTTTGTATCCATATGACCGTAATAACCTTTAAAATTAATGTAAGGGGTTATTTAATGTAAAATGCAGCAATGCTGGCAGCACTCAAACATCTAATCCTCTTAGCACTGTTCAGCACTGCTCTGTACACCCTCGCATCATCATTCTTAGACAGGTGCACCTCATGCCCCTGCATCTCTGCTCCAGTTCACTTTCTGGTTGCCTGCAGCAGGCTGTGCTTAGTACAATGCACCCATCAGCTTGTAACATGGTAAAAAAAAAAAAGATTCTTTCCTCCTCCTATAATATATGTAATAAATGTACAAATAAATTTGGTTTATATATTTCAATGAATGTACTTTACATCCACCACAGGTCCACAGCTATCCCATCATTGTAAGGCTATGTTCACACGGCTTATTTTGGGACAGATTTCGTATCGTATTTCGCGCCGTACTGCGCGAAATACGGCCGAAATCCGTCCCAGTAATTACGTTAATCCACAGTTCTCATAGAGATCTTTGGATTCCGAAATACGGTGCGCGGGGGAGGGAGAAGTAGGACATGTCAATTATCCGGTGGGATATGCGTCATGGGCATAATGCTTGTATATGGGCCGGCGAGCTGCCGGCCCCCCGCCCCATCCCCGCTGCGCGGCACACGGCGTAATTGTGGGCGAAATCAGTCCACGCAATTACGCCGTGTGAATGTAAGCCGTGTACCGAGAGCAGGTTTACCGGAATACAGTGAAGTCACGGACAAAGGAACTCGACCCAACACAAAGCTCAAAACGGTTTATTTTACTGAATTTTTGAAACAAGATGGTGAACAGTTTCCCAAACACAAATTTACAAATACGTATCCTGGGCCCTGTGCTGCACAGCGCGCCGCCAGAAGTGTATTCTCTGGCTACCGGGTAGCTTTACCTAACCGTGGGGTTCGGAAAGGCCGATAGCCCCTTACCTTTTTCAATACCGTAAGCAACAACGGGAAACATTTGTGTGGTGGTGCAGAGCAGGGGCTCGTGGTGCAGCACAGCAGCTTTCACATGCTTAAACTGGATTTACCCACTTCCCTCCCAAACTCACATTGTGACACAACTTTCCCTCATGATGAAAACCCGGTTCAAATAGCTAATTGTGTGATGGCAAACTTCTCCAAGTCCCCTGAACAGGAGGATGTATTTGGGAAACCTCCTTTGAACTGTAACTGAGCCTAAACTAACTCAAAATAATATCAAGGCATTCTCACAGTCCTGAGCTCGTTGGCGGTGCCAAGCATCTGCTGAGGTACTTAAGGATGGCGGCATATCCATGTCCTCCGGTGCAGATCCATGTGGGTGAAGTGGATAGATCTGGCTGCAGAACAGTCTCTCTATCTGGCAGCTTGGTCCTTCTTGTCCAGGAGTTCTCTCTCTCTCTCTCTCTGGCGATGGCGTCTGTATGACAGTCAGGCATCTCACTGTCTTCTGGAACAACCTCTGAACTCCTGGGTTCTTTATAGTTAGTTTCGTCTCTGTCTGTTCTCCATCTGAGTCTCTGCAGCTTCTCAAAAATGGCTGATGCCATGTGCCAGTTTTTATTCAGTCCCTCATTTGCATATACTGGAACTGATTCATTGCGGCATCTTGTGGCACAAATCTGTAGAATACAAAGAACATTTCACAACCTGTCATGCATGTGATTTGTTACTTGGAAAAACAGTGAGGCTAGGACCACTATCCCACATTACCACCCCACTAGATGTTGGCGTCATCGACATACCTACCCACACAAACTGTGTCTATGCGCATAGCGATTGGGGGGTGGTACACAGTGTTGGATCTGGGCATTCATCCTACGTGGGGCTATAGGCTCAGGGGCTTCTGGGCACATCCCCTGGGGAAGGAGTTGTTGCTGCTACACTCTCTCCCGTGGGTGGCAAGATTGTCACATCTGGAACCTCAGTTGACACCGGCAATGGGACAGCCCACCATTCCTCAACTAAGGGAGGCTGCTGAAACAGGGATAGGATCAATGTGGGCGTTGTTACGGGCACTTTCAAAATCACAGCGCATCCTCAACATTATTTCTGTGCAGATTTTGTGATGGGACACCCTGTTCCCTATCGGCTCTACCTCGTTTAGGATGGGATGTCTGGGTCCACCTTACTCTTGACCAATTATGGGACCGCCTCCCACCTCCATCCACTTTCCCAGATGGCCTTTTCTTAGCCCTGACATGACCCCGATTCACTGGGACAAAACTGTCTCTCTCGCACAGCCTCGGGTTAGGATGCACCACTTGTTTCAGACGTTCTCCTACTAAACTTGTGCGACGTCAGCACGTCAGCAGGCGGGCTGTTCCTGGGAGCCCAGCCGTTGGTACTAATCGGTGTTGATTCTGTCGGACTGGGCATGTGAAGATTCTCTATCTCTCAACCCGGTCTTCCGAACATCAGCATGTGTGGGGAGTAACCTGAGGTACTGTGCACCCTATTGTTATAGGCCCACATCAGCTCAGGCAGGTACTCAGGCCACCTGCCTTCTGGTGTCCTCTAAAGTCCGCAGTTAGCATCTGGTAAGGGGATTGTGGTTAAACCGTCACAAGCTCCGTTCCCCACTGCGGATGAGACGGTAGTAGTACAGGGAACACGCTCAATCCAATACTACTGGCTATAGTTCGTTCATTATAGCCCTTGGAAATAATCGCCTTGGTCGGAATGTATCCTTGTGTGGCACCCAATACCCTGTATAAAGTGCTTACCGACCGAACTCAGCAGCAGACTCTGCAAGTCTGATCCCTAGTGTGGATACAGCCCACGGCAATAACTTAGTGAATGATCACGTCTATGACCAAAAAGTACGAATGCCAGACGGCAGAGTAACAATTCTGCACATGTCAATCATCAAGAGCTCTAGGGGCGCAGATGTCTGGATGCGTTTGAACGGGAGCCGACTGTTCAGTGATCTTACTTAACCAAAGGTACGACACTTGAGACCAAAGCTTTCAGACACCATGCTTAACAAGTCAGGGCAATACACCAGTCGTTGAACGCCATTAGGTTTTGTCACTCCCATAATGGGCGCCTCTTCTCATGGGCTTCCCGAGCAGCCTCTGGGTTACTAATGACATGGGTTAAAACAATTGTTGTCGGTGGCTGCTGCAACTCTGAACTTCGTATGTAGACGTTCCGGCACAGGAGGCCCTGGGTAAACACTCAGCTTATCCCACTTGCCTCAACAGATTTTGCCCATCCTGAGTAGATGGGCCTGCTCCTCTGGTCGGGGCCTGACCGAAGACGGACCCCACCCCTTCACTTTCTGTTAAATCAGGGCAAAAACCTTTCCTGGACCCTCTTGCCAATCAGATAAAATTGCTCTTTCCCAACACCATCGGCACATCCAGACGCCACCCCCACTTGAGTGTGCCACGACCTGGACGGCAGGGAACTGGCTAAAGTCGGGTATTTCAGTGTCTCTAATTCCTCATCAATGCTGCAGGTTGGTTAGTCTGGACTGGGACGCGATGAGAGGGCATCGGCATTCCATTTTCCACTCTCTGACTGAACTTATGCGGAATTGCGTATATTTTGATGAGTCGTGCACACCCATCTCTGCTTGAGAGGCTCCAAGTTAGCATTCTCCAAATGCACTAATAGGTTGTGTTGTCGGTCATGGGACAGTCACCTCTGCACCTGTCAGGTAATCTGCGAACCTTTCAGTCATGGCCCTCACCAGGGCCAACAGTTCCAACTTAAAAGGAGCTATAATTGTCTGGATTGCGCTATGATTCCCGCAAGCGACCGACGCGGCCCTAGGAACTACTCTCTTCACCCCTCCTGGACCTGGCGGACAGCACCTGCCACCCAACCCCATGTTGGACTACATCAGTATGCAAGCAGAAAGAGGGTGTCAAACGCGCATAGGCCCAGAATTGGAGCATGGTCAGCGCCTCTTTCACCGCTTCATAAGGCCCCTTGCTGCAGAGGTCCCCACTCAATTGGGCGATTCTTTGGACCCCAGCAGTATCCACTAAGTACTTCCATTTATGGGGCCCGTCAGATGAGCGAAACGGGGTATAACCTTCGGTAATACCAGACCGGTCCCAGGAATGGGCCCGCACCTCTCGGTAGTGTCACGGACGAGGCCAGTTTTTGGAACTGCCTCCATCTTTACTGGGGGCGGCTTGCTGTACCCTCTGAAGTGACCACCATGCCCCAAGTACTCTATTCGCTGCTGAAGATGGGCTGCATTCTTTGGCTTGATCTTAAGCGCCCATGGTCTCGTAGTCGCTTCCAGAACTGCCTGCCAGTTTCTGAAGTTGGTCGTCAAATGGAATTCCCGGAACACCACTACATGTCCCAGGAGCATCAGCACCGACTCAAAGGTTAAGATCCCCTTGACTAGTGTTCCTTCTCGGCCGCTGAATGTCCTGGGGAGTTGGAACAAAGCCCAAAAACGCATCGGATTGAACTAAGTGAGTTCCCATAGGATCAGAATGAAAGCATGTATTCTGCCTATCCTTCTAGCCACTGGTACTGCCGAGTGTGCTATCCGCTGGCCAGGGCGCCTGGTCGAGGGTCGAAAGAATCTTTGCATGGCCTAGAGCGGACAGCAACTCTTCAATCCATAGGAGGGGGATTAGGCGTCACGAATGGTCTGGGCATTTAGCTTCCTGTAGTCTATACAGGAACCTGAGACTGCCATCTTTTTTTAGCACCCAAAACGAAGGGGCGGCCCAGGGACTTGACCTTCTTGAATCACCCGTTTCACCCAGCATGCTGGCACCTTGTCTTTCACTTCCTGATACTTTTGGCGGGATTTTGGTCAGCCGGTACCGTTCTCTGATGGGCGGGGCATTGCCTGTGGGGATTATCATGCTCGATGGTAGAAGCACTTCTGTCAGTCTTCATCATGCGCTCGAGAACGCCTCCTGGAATTCCCAGAGGGTATTTCCAGTAGTGGTCTGTCTGCCCTGGAGTCAGCGGTCTGCGGGTCAATTCCCATCTGAAGCCATAATCACTCGGCCATTCCATTCCGCCGTGGAGGCTCGCCCTTCTGGGCGCCACATGTCATTCGGTCCAGACCCGACCTCTGTGTCGCGGCGCCATATAGAGTGACGCCCCCTCTTGCGGGAGATATCTTCTCCATGGAACATGGACTTGTTGGCTAGTAGGGAATTCGACAGGATATGGGTCAACTCGCTGTCACAATGACATTGAGGCTCTCATGGGTACACATCCCTCTCCACAGTGGAAGGCGCCGAAGCTACCAGCGGTTCGTTCTGTGACTCTTCCTGTGAGACTGGTTCAACCCAGAGCTTCACAGCCCATTCAAACTTTCTGTCTGGTTCCCAACATGGCGAGCATTCAATATTTTTTCGTGTTTCGTGGGGGTTATTGATCGGGCGGCTTACGCTGACACCTTCACAGCGTGCCCAATGGGTCGGAACCGGTTGTGGGGCTACTTCTGCAGACTGCAGCTCCTCACCTTGTCGTAGGCCTTCTGAGTGGGCGGTGCGTGGTGGCCGATGGCCAATATTTTGGCCCCTCTTTTGCTTTAGAGGGATGGTGATCCAGGTCTCGGAGGCACGGTTCATGCCGATCACATCCACTCCCCTCTTCGATGAGGTGATCACCAGCACAAACTCCCTTGACTTGCAATGTCTTGTACAAACAGTCTGGACTGCATCCTAACTATCCACTTATTCATCCAGCTCACCATTGTTGGCTGCCGTCAAGCCTAATGACGTGCCTATCTTCTGGCTCCATCATGTGCCCGAAGTGTCTCTCAAAGAAAATCCAAGGGCATCAGGGGTACACATCTGACCAGTATCAACTAGACAGTCGCACCTTTCTGCGTCTAGCTCTGGCTTCCATAACAGGACTTACTGGCGTAAAGGATTGTACTCCTCACCACATGGGGTACTATCGGTTTATGTCTGCACCGTCCGCAGGACGCCAACAGCTACTTGCAGCGGTCGGATGTTTAACCCCGGCTCCACCCTTTACACGTTCATGACACTACTCTGGCGTGTGGCCATACTGTTGGCAAGCCCTGCAGAGGGGCCCCCTAGACCATCTGCACACCTGGTGGACCTCTTGCGGCAGGACCCCGCTGTGGGGAGCTACCTTGAACAAGGGGTTGTGCTGACAGGAAGCAAGGGCCACTTCTGGAGATTGTGGCTGTTCATGCCTTTCATCTGGGACACCTCAAGCCGATGTTCTCTCAACTCTGCTCGTAAAGCCTGGACCACATCTCGCTTAAAAGACTCTGCGTCCCACTGTTCTACTGTTTGCTTGGCACCTACTCCACAGCCTTCTACCATTATGGGTCATGGGTTCCTTCTTCCCTTCTACCAGCGGCTAAGTAGACACTGTAAAATGTCAGATCAGCCGTCATTCGGGTCATCCTCCTGCAATTTGGTCCCTGTTAAGGATTTATTGTACAATCCCAACAATTGAACTGGGGGAGGCCCACCATGAGACACCTGGGTCTTGCCGCCTTATCTCATTAATGTTTCCTGAAGGGCATTAGATGTACTGCATGAGTGGTTCTACCCTCTCTTTGCGGGTACCGGTTAAAGAAGGAAATATCGCGGTGAACCTACTTTGGTTACACCCCACTTGGGCCCCCTTTCAACCAGCGAGAATATCCTTCTCAGAGTTGTCCCTTTCAGAATCGGTAGCACCATTACTGTCCACCTAACGTCCCCTCCAAGGCCCCAGGGCTATCTATGCCCCGTTTACGAGCTAAGTTACATATTTTAAATGCGCTACGCGACCTTTCTGTCCAGTCCTGCAGTGTCATGTTTTTCCCATCAAATTTGGGGAGGGATTGCATAGTGGCATAAAGGACATAACTACTTGTGGGCCGGGTACTGTAGGCGGCACCATGAGCTTGGATCTGGGCGGGCCATTGACGCCGGGGGAAGATCTCCCCGCCGCAGCTCCATCATAACAGATCGTGTATCCTGCACACGACTACGCCAGTTTGTAAGCCAGTATTCGTACCGGAGGGCAGGTTTACCGGAGTACAGCAAAGTCACGGACAAAGAACATGAACCCAACACAAGCTCAACAAACGGGTTAATTTTACTGACATTTTCTGAAACAAGATGGTGACAGATCACCCCAAACACAAATTTACAAATACGTTATCCTGGGCCCCTGTGCTGCACAGCGGCGCGCCAGGTGTATTCTCTGGATACCAGGTTACTTTACCTAACGTTGGGGTTCGGAAAAGGCCGATAACCCCTTACCTTTTTAATACCGTCAAGCACACAACTGGGGAACAATTGTGTTGTGTGGTGGCGTTGTGGGGCTTGTGGTTGCAGCACAGGCTGCCTTACACAGCTTAAATGGTTTTTACCCACTTCCCTCCCAATCACACCATGTGTCACAAACTTTTCCATCACAGATGAACCCCCCACCCCTACCCCCCCCAGGTTCACAAACTAGCTAATGGATGTGAGGGGCAAACTCTCCAAGTCCTGAACAGGAGGATGTATTTGGGAAAACCTTACTTTGCCTGCTAACTGAGCCTAAAAATGACTAAACTAATATCAGGGCCTTCTCACCAGTCCTGAGCTCGTTGGCGTGCAGCATCCGCTGAGTCGGGGGTACCTTAAGGATGGCCGGCAAATTCCCTGTCCTCCGGTTTTGCAGATCCTTGTGGTGAAGTGGCATGATCTGGATGCAGACAGGTCCTTCTATCTGGCAGCTTGTCTCTTCTTGTCCAGGAGTTCTCTCACTCTATCTCTGCGATGGGTCTGTATAGCCAGTCATGGCTCTCCAATCTCTCCTGGAAAAACTAAAACCTCTGAATCCTGGGAGTCTTTAATAGCTTGTTTCTGTCTCTGTGTGTTCTCCTCTGAGTCTCTGCAGCTTCTCAAATTGGCTGCTGCATGTGCAGTTTTTTACCAGGTCCCTCATTTGCAGTATTCTGGAAACTGACATAGCGGCATCTTGTGGCCAAACAGTAGAATACAAAGAACATTTCACAACTGTCATGCATGTGATTTTACTTGGAAAACACAGTGAGGCTGGCCCACTATCCCACATGAACATAGCCTAACTCTAATTGCTGTGGGGAATGTGGCATCGCCCAGGTTTCCTGTATAATGGATAGCCTATCTAGCATCCAAGACAGGTGGATGACATTACAATAAAATCCAGAAAATCCCATTGTATAAATTATATAAATTTATTCGCATTTTTGACTTGAGAGAAAGAAGTATTTGATCCCCTACCATACCATTAAGTGTTTGGCATCTATAGACCAGTTAGACGTTACACTACTCGTTTCCTGCATTAACCCCTTATGTACTAACATTGGACTTAAGGTCTCACGTATTGATGCCGGTAGATGCTTATGTTTTTTTTAGCGGGATCGCGCTGTGATCCCGCTACACAGCCGCCGGGTGTTAGCAGCTAATTGCAGCTAACACCCAGCGGTGCTCCCCCCTTAGATGCCGCGGGAAAGATGGCCGCGGTGTTTAAATCAATGAGAAAGGGTGCTGCTCACCGTTCCTCACTGCGATTGGGACATCAGCAGTGAGATCACTGTGTCCCAATGCTGAACATGGCAGCTGGAAGCCTTATGAAGGTTCATCGCTGCCATGTTATTCAAAGTTCCCCCACTTCCAGGCCACAGCAAGAAGTTGGAGAAGAAAGAGAAACCGCCATTTTGTACACTCTAAATCATTGACACATCACCCAACTGCATTAGGCTCGCTAAAAATGATCGAGCCACTAGTGGTGAAGGCCACCTAGGGTACCTCAAGTTTAAAAAAAAGAGTTTTAAAGTTAAAAAAATTAAAACGTATTAAAGTTCAAATCAACCCCCCTTTTGCCATTTTACAAATAAAAAAAATAAACAAGTTACACATATTTGGTATTGTCCAATCTATTAAAATATAACATAATTTATTCTGTACACTGAACACCATAGCAGAAAAAAATTCCAAATGGGCAAAATGTTGGTGCGATTTTTTGGTAATTTTCAAGTCCAATAAAAATGGAATAAAATTGATAAAAAAAGTCACATGCATTCCAACTGCTAGGCAATAAAAGTACCTTCCAGTCCGAAAAAAAAACATCCTCGCTCAAGTCCGTAGGTGTTAGTACAAAAAAGTTATTGGTTGCACAAAATGGCGCTGCGGCGCAAATTTCAAACATAGAGTAAAGTTTGGAATTTTTTACAGTACCAAGACATAACGGAAAATCAGTACATGTTTGTATTGGTGGAACCTTGAAGAATACAGAGTGAACAAATCATTTTTGTGAAGACTACATATGAAAACCTTTCAAAAACAAAATTCCGGCAAAACATAGCTTAAGTACTTTTTTACATTTTGCCCCACTTAGAATTTGTTTTGTATTTCCAGTATATTCTATCTAGGTAAATATGAATAAAAACCATTAGAATAAGTACATATTGTCCTGGCAAAATAAGGAAAGGGGTCTAAAAGTCCAGATGTCTTAAATAGTCACCATTTATAAGAAGCTCTGTCACAGACTCAATTAATTGTCAGACTCTAACCTCTACAACCATGGGCAAGGACAAATGAGCTTTCTAAGGATGTCAGGGACAAGATCATAGACCTGCACAAAGCTGTGGAATGGGGCTACAAAAACAATAATGTAAGAACCCTGGGTAAGAAGGAGACAACTTTTGGTGCAATAGTAAGAAAATGGAAGAAATACAAAATGACTGTCAATTGACATCTGGGGCACCATGCAAAATCTCACCTCGTGGGGTATCATTGATCATGAGGAAGGTGATATATCAGCCTAAAATTACACGGGGTAACTTGTTAATGATCTCAAGGCAGCTGGGACCACAGTCACCAAGAAAACCATTGGTAATACATTATACCGTAATGATTTAAAATCCTGCAGTGCCCACAAGGTCCCCCTGCTCAAGAAGACACATGTGCAGGCCTTTGTGAAGTTTGGCTACTGAACACCTGAGATGATTCTGGTAAGTGATTGCAGAAGGTGCTGTGGTCAGATGAGACAAAAATTGAGCTCTTTGGCATTATCAACTAGCTGTGTTTGGAGGACGAGAAACTCTGCCTATGACCCAAAGAACACCGTCCCCACTGTCCAGCATGGAGGTGGAAACAGTATGTTCTGGGGGTGTTTCTCTGCTAAGAGCACAGGACTACTTCAACGCATCAATGGGAGAATGGATGGAGCCATGTACTGTTAAATTCCTGAGTGGACAACTTCCTTCACCCACACCAGGGACATGAAAAATTGGTCGTGGCTGGGTACTTATATCAGCAAGGACAATTGAGCCCTCAAAAATATACAGCCAAAGGTACAAGAAGTGGCTTAATAATGAACGACACCATTTGGTCAATGGACTGGTCTAGTCAATGTCCAGACCTTAATCACATAGAAAACTTATGGAGGTAGTTGAAGCTCAGAGTTGTCAAGAGACGTACTAAAAATCTTAATGATTTAGAGATTATCTGCAAACAGGAGTGGCCAAAATTCCTCCTGACGTACGCAAACCTCATCATCAACTACAAAAAATGTCAGACTACTGTGCTTGCCAAAAGTGGTTTTGCCATCCAAGTATAAGTCTTGCTTGCCAAGGGATCCAAATACTTATTTCTCACTGAAAAATGAAAATAAATTTTATTTCATTTATACATGTGATTTTCTGGGATTTTATTTTGGATATTCGTATATCTCAATGTTAAAAGTAAACTTACCCTTAAAATTATACACTGTTCTTTGTTGTCAGTAGACAAACTTACACAATCAGCAAAGGATCAAATAATTATTTCCTTCATAATTTTTAATGAGTATCAATTACAAAGTTCAATATAATTAAGTTGTGAGCTATATCAACATATTAAAAAAAGTCGGAGAACCCCTTTAATACACATGCTTCCCATTCACACATGAGACCTTGTAACGCTAAAAAGTCACATGACACCGTTGAGGGAAAATGGCAACACCAATGCATCACATGACACTGTGGAGGGTAAATGGCAAATTGTGCACAGTTTGTCCATTTTCACTTAGCAGTGTACTCACTTTTTTGCCAGCAGTTTAGAAATTGAGGCTGTTGTACGTTATTCTTCAGGACACCAAATTAACACAGTTATACAAGCTGTATACTGTCATATCTTCAGTTTTGTCCCATGAAAGATATAATACGATATTTACAAAAATTTGAGGGTCGTACTCACTTTTGTCAGATTCTGTATATTGTGTGGTTAAAGCTCCATCATAGGTACCACAGACATGTCCAAATAAGGCAGGTTTATTTAAACCCAGTCCAAATGAAAACAGCTGATCTTCAGCAGGTGCAAAATAAGGCATAACATAAATAAGTCCTTTCTTCAGAAAAAATGGTGTTAACGGAAACAGGTTGTTCTCACCGTACACTTTTTAAGGGTACTGCAAGGTTCACCAGCATATTTTTTTCCAGCTACATGGAAAACAACAAAGCACCTCCAGACACACACTTCAGACTTGGAGCCACACCCCAGCTCACCAAAACCTCTTGGTTTATGTAGGCCAGGCAAAAGCTGTCCTGCATCCATGAGAGTAGTCATCCCACTCAGCTCGTAGACTACTAGTAAAAAGCCGGCCTGGATCAGCTGCTTGTAAGCAGTTATACTAACATTATAAAGTGACAGTAACCTAAAGCTACTGACGAAAGACTACCAGGTTACTTCACTGAGGCCAGGTACCTTAGTGACATGTATCGGTCATCATGTGCCTTGACACATATACAGTATATATATATATATTATTCTCAACACCTTCATTACTATGTTAGGAGTATATATACACTGTTTGTATATATTATATACACTGTTTTATATAATATATATATAAATATATATAAAAATATATATATATATATATATATTATATTATATACTTAACACAACACACACACACCCATACAGTGGTACCTTGATGTAGGTTGTCAACCTGTTCCAGATCCTTGGACTTATACCAAATGAACCTTTCCCATAGGAAATAAAGGGAAAATAATTAATCCGTTCTTACAATAATGACAATAGGATTATTATGAATCACCCACAATACTCCAAAGGCAGCCTAGATAAAGCTGTAATACCAGGGAGTATGAGCTGTAGCTGGCCGCAAGGTGACTGTATTTTTGGTGAGCTTGATCAGTGTAACTCTGCAGAGGGTTTAAGATGGCGGGTCTGCCAGAAGGTAAGTGAGAGAGGTATACCAAAGTCCCGAACCACCTCATACACAGTGTCGCATACTCAGAACGAGCAGGCTACCGCATAGTCTATTATAACATGATAGTGGTGTTCATCTGGCGGTATCTGCTGGCCCTTCTATACGTACTGACCCACACAATACAGATAAACTGTACCTTGTAAAACCCCACAAGAACTAAATTCAAAAACAATGACACAGTTGCATTTTTTTTTTTTGCTGGGGGCGGGCTTGAGGGGAGGGCTGACGCTTCAGCTGTATAGGGCCCTGAAATTTCTGTTGGTGGCCCTGACTGTACACATGTATTAACACACCTAGCAGACACACCACACATATACACACACATGTAATAACACACTGACACTGTCTGTCCATGTGCATAGACTGCCCTATGCATATGTATATACAAACATACAGTACACACATGCATTTATACACTACATGTATATATACACACACTGAATTCATACACATTTACATAAATACACAGCATACCTGCATTTAAGTAGATACACTACACTTGTACCCCATTTTACTGCACAGTTATGTATTCCTTTTGGCGTTAGTACTACATACCATCACTTAGATCCATCCCTGGGCGACGGCCCACCTCGCCTGCCTGTAGGAATGGCCCTGCATACACTCTGGGGAAAATAAGTATTTGATACTCTGGCGACTATGCAAGTTTTCCCACCTACAGAAAGTGGAGGCGTTTGTAATTTTTATCATAAGTGCACTTCAACTGTGAGAGATGGAATTAAAAAATAAAAATCCAGAAAATTACATTGGCCATGGTGGAGAGGTTGTAGTGTGAGTGATTGAGTGTGTGGACAGGTGTCTTTTATATAGGTAAGTAGTTCAAACCGATGCAATTTATACAGGTAATAAATGCAGAATAGGAGGGTTTCTTAAAGAAAAACAGGTCTGTGAGAGCCACAATTCTTGTTGGTTGGTAGGTGTTCAAATACTTATTTCATCCAATAAAGTGCAAATTAATTATTTAAAAATCATATAATATGATTGAAAACTTTCAGCTTTCTCAACTGACCTGCATCAATTAAATAATAATAATAATAATAATAATCTTTATTTCTATATCGCTAACATATTCCGCAGCACTTTACAAATTCAAGGGTAAACATACAGTCATTACACATTAAAAGTACTTACAAATGAGACACAAGGTGTGAGGGCCCTGCTCGTGAGAGCTTACAATCTATTAGGGTGTATGGGTGAAACAAGCGGTAAGAAGTGCCAAGTTTACAATGGTCCGGCCATGTTCCATAAATAGGGGGTGGTTTACATGAAAAATGGATGAACCTGCCACCCAGACAGTACATCTATATACAGATAAGTGCCTGTGAGTGCCCAAGTGCAGGGAGTGACAGATGTGTGTGATAGCAGTTAGGGATCTTGGTGGGCCAGACCGAGAAGATGTATTTTCAGGGCCCTCTTAAAACTGTGAGGGTTGTGAATGTGCCTGATCGCCCGCGGTAGCATATTCCAGAGAATTGGTGCCGCACGTGTGAAATCTTGTAGGCGGGCATGGGAGGTTCGGATGATTGAGGAATGTAGTCTGATATCATCAGCAGAGCGGAGAGCACGGGTAGGGCGGTAGACAGAGACTAGGGAGGAGATGTAGGGAGGAGCAGCGCTGTGGAGAGCTTTATGGGTGAGAGTGCTGAGTTTATACTGTATCCTGTACTGGATGGGCAACCAGTGCAGTGACTGACAGGGTAGAGGCATCAGTATAGCGGCTGGAGAGAAAGACAAGCCTGGCTGCTGCATTCTGGACAGATTGGAGAGGGGAGAGTTTGCAGAGAGGGAGACCGATAAGCAAGGAGTTGCAGTAGTCAAGACGAGAAAGAATAAGATGCAGTAATGAGAGTTTGAGTCGTTTCCACAGTGAGAAATGGATGGATTTTGGAGATATTCTTGAGGTGCAGGTGACAGGAGCGGGCAAGGGATTGGATATATGGGGAGAAGGTCAGATCAGAATCAAATAAAACCCCTAGACAGCGGGCCTGCTGCCTAGGAGAAATGGTGGTACCACATACAGAAACAGAAATAGCAGGGGGGGGGTTGGTTAGTAGATGGCGGAAAGACAAGAAGTTCAGTCTTAGTGAGGTTTAGTTTCAGATGGAGAGAGGACATGATGTCAGAGACAGCGGACAGACAGTCACTGGTGTTTTGTAGCAAGGCTGGAGTGATGTCACGGGAGGAGGTGTATAATTGGGTGTCATCCGCATAGAGATGGTACTGGAAACCAAATCTACTGATGGTTTGTCCAATGGGGGCTGTGTACAATGAAAAGAGGAGAGGACCTAGAACTGATCCCTGAGGAACTCCAACAGCAAGAGGAAGAGGAGAGGAGGTGGAACCAGAAAACGAGACACTGAAGGAGCGGTCAGAGAGGTAGGACGAGAACCAAGCGAGAGCGGTGTCCTGGAGGCCAATGGTGCTGAGCATGCTGAGGAGAAGATGGTGATCAACAGTGTCAAACGCTGCAGAGAGATCCAAGAGAAGCAACAATGAGTAGTTACCCTGAGGAGTTGCCCATATTGATTTCCATCTATTTAGTTGTGGCAACATTACTAATTACACCTTCTTCTGTGGAGCGACTGGCTACTTGGTCAAGCTTGTTCAGCATACTTTGTAAAGTCCCCTAGTCTGGCATTCAAATAGATGACTGTGGTGCTTGTTGCCTGTAAAATGCCATAAATCCAAAATTCCAACGGCACTCACAGATTTCAATATGCAAAAAAAACATTTTATTTATTACAACATTTGAAGTACAGCATACAAATTCATGATCCGGGTAGATACAATTTTTCAAAACATAAGACTCGTTTCATTGAGCATTATCCTGAATGTTTTCGGACCAAAGAGACCTTTGTCAAGGTTATCTCTCAACGAAATCTCCACTGTAGAAACTGTTGTAAGAAATAAAACATTTTTTTGGCTTATTGAAATCTATGAGTGCCATTGAAAGCTCGTTCAGAATGTCAGCGGAGCTGTTCCTTGCTAATAATCTAAAAGGCTCATGGGAAAAGAGCTGGGACTCTGCAGCACCCTCTGTGGGATGTAGCATTCCACAAGTCATATCCAACTCGCTGAGCCTTGCAATGTAAAAGGAATTATTTAAGCCATTCCAGGCAGTTCATTTGTAGACATCTACTTTGGGGTGTTGCCCCTCATTAGTGCAGAACAGAACAATGGATGACTAGGCAAGGGGCAATAAGGGTAGCTCAAAAGGGGTAGGGCTTCTCATTAGGAAGAGGCACCATTTTAGTGTGTAGAGGCTTATTTGCCTCAATGGCTCAACTGAAATTGAAATAGATTCTAAATGGCTCTAATTTTTAGTCTTCCTTAAACATGCAATCCTTTGATGCCTGTGCAGTATACTGTATTACTTATGTACTGTCAGGGCCGCCATTAGGGCAGTACAACCAGTACTGCCGTACGGGGCCCGGCTGGACTGTAAAGCAAGGGGGGGCCCGCCGCTGGTGGCAAGTACCGCCTCCTGCTTCACAATAATAATATGTGTAAGCGCAGCGCCTGTGCCTGCACCACTGTGTTTGACTGGGGCGGGCCCAGGTGCTGCTGAGGGGGGGGGGCCCACTGCGAGTCGCACTGCGCTATAGAATAATGCCCTTCAGTGTGTATCTTTACTTACTACATCTTCAGCGCGCTGCGCTGCACACGCCGGCTTGTGCCTGAGCAGCCGGGCGGCCCCTCCTCCTTCCTCCGGCTGCGACGTCGACAAATGAATTCAGTGACAGTGAGTCCCGCCCCCGTGGGCGGGCCTCACTGATTCGAATAATCACGCATCCCGCCCACGGGGGCGGGACTCACGGTCACTGAATTCATTTGTCGACGTCGCGGCCGGAGGAAGGAGGAGGGGCCGCCCGGCTGCTCAGGCACAAGCCGGCGCGCGCAGCGCGCTGAAGATGTAGTAAGTAAAGATACACACTGAAGGGCATTATTCTATAGCGCAGTGCGACTCGCAGCGGCCCCCCCCCCCTCAGCAGCGCCTGGGCCCTAAATGTGTGGGGCCCCACATAAGACCCCTAAATGTCGTGGGGCCCATCTAAGACCCCTAAATGTCGTGGGGCCAAACTCAGGCCCCTAAATGTCGTGGGCCCCAACTCAGGCCCCTAAATGTCGTGGGGCCCAAATCAGACCCCTGAATGTTGTGGGGCCCAACTAAGGCCCCTGAGTGACATGGGGCCCAACTAAGGCCGAGTGACATTGGGCCCCGCACAAGACCCCTGAGTGACATGGGGTCCTACACAAGGCCCCTGAGTGACATGGGGCCCCACACAAGGCCCCTGAGTGACATGGGGTTCCGCACAAGGCCCCTGAGTGACATGGGGTTCTGCACAAGGCCCCTGAGTGACATTAGGCCCCGCACAAGGTCCCTAAGTGACATGGGGCCACGCACAAGACCCCTGTGTTTTGGTAGGGCCCCGCTAAAAGCCCCTGAGTATTGTGGGACTCTGCTCAGGGCCCCTGAGTATTGTGGGACCCTGCTCTACGCGCCTGAGTATTGTGGGGCCCCGCTCAAAGCCCCTCACCAGACCTGAGGGGCCCCACACGGCTGGGGGAACTTGAGTGTAGCTGCACGTGGTGGCTGAGTGGGACCACTCAAGTTTCCTCCATGTGGGGCCCCACTCAAGTTCTCCCTCTACCTACGAGGGCCTTCTACCAAGCTACCTACCTACAGGGACCCACTATCTACTTACGTACAGGGTCTCTATAAAACTAACTCCCAGGCACCAAAGGGGAAATTTATTACTATTCGGGGAACTATGGATGGGGAGTTTTTTCATAGGGGGGTGTGTACATTTTGGTACTGTGGTCTCAGGTTTGTGTTGTGAATTCTGCAGGGATGAGTGGTGTCCAGGACCGGATGGAGAAGAATAGGGAAAGTGAACAACCTTTTCAGACGACGTCACCTGGGGATCACTAAATGTAACTGTACTGTGTGCACTTGTATCTACCACTATGGGCCACATGTATGAAAACTGTCTAGGTGTTTTCTTTGTTGTCCAATCAGAGTGCCCCTTTATAGTGCTCTGAAAGAATGAAACGAGCGCTCTGATTGGTTGCTATGGGAGCAAAGAAAGTCTTAGACCTAGACAGTTTTCATACATGTCCCCCCTTAAAGGTCACTGTATGGTGGTAATATTGGTGTTATTGTGATGTATTATATTCAGTAACAGTATTGTGTCATTATTCTGCATCTTTGGAGTTATGTGGTGATGATGTGGCGTATTACTTGGTCTTTGTATATTGTGGTTATTGGCAATGTCGGCGTTAGTATGCTAGTTTTGTCAGTAACATTATAATGATATTAGTCACCATACGTAGTGACATATGGCGGTATTATTTGGTCTTTGTATATTGTTGGGTTATATTGCTCTGGGTATACTGGTTTGGTCAGTAACATATTGCGGTCACACGTTGATCATGTTATTTGCTGGCCCTTGTATGCATACTTATTACTTCAATATACTGTAGATAAACTGTACGTTGTAAAATGCAACAAGAACTAAATCCAAAGACAATGGCGCAACTGCATTTTTTTTTTCCTGTGGTTGGTTGGCCGTGGTTGCTGGGCGTGGTTGTTGGAGGCGGAGCGATTGGGTTGAGAGGGCGGGGCTGTCAGGGGGCGGGGCTGACAGGGGGCCCATGTGCTTTAGCTGTAGGGGGCCCTGAAATTTCTGATGGCAGCCCTGTGTACTGTAGTATACAGTCATTGTAATGATAACAGGGTGTAATAGAAGCACAATTGTGGCAGACCTCGGGTCCCTTGATTAGTCCTTGGCTGCATTGGTGACCACACAGCATCCCATTATTGCATCATGGAGGGGGGGAGATCGGTGTCACATCCCTTTTAAACAGCTTAGATACTGGGTTGCGTTGACTGCGATATCTAACTGGCTAAATAGCCAGAATCGGAGTTATCTCTGATCCCGGCCACTGGCCTTATACACAGTAATAGAGATGTTGCAAGTATAATAGTAGGAGTTCAGTGATAGATTATAAGCAGGAATAATTCACTGCAAATGTAGAAACACAGGTGCTTACCGCTCCCTCTGTAATCGAGGCTGCACTAACAGGTCCAAAATGTGAAATCAACCCATCATGGCTTTAAATCTGGAGAGTTCCTGTAGCTGCTGGTCTGCATCGGTAATTTGAAAAAACTTAGAACAGGATCACAGATCTTCAATCCAGTAATATAATTGAATAAAACAACTCCTGTTTATTAGAAACTTTAAAACTTTTCAGATATGAAGACAAAAATGAAAAAACCTAATTAAAATTCAACGCTTACGCGTTTTAGACCAGTCAGGCTCCTGATTTTTTTGGTCAATGTGCTGTTTGTTTTCTGATTGGTTCAAGGACTTGTTAATTATGCTGAAATAGCAATCCATTTCATGCTGTGATCAAAGGCCCGATTAGTCTGAAATGCGTAAGCGTTGTATTTTAAATGTTTTTTTATTTTTGTCTTTATGTCTGAAAAGTGTTAACATTTCTAATAAACAGGAGTTGTAACTATATTACTGGATTGAAGATCTGTGATCCTGTTCTAAGTTTTATAAGCAGGACTGTACTGCTGACATAGGGACAGCAGGATAATGAGCTTTTAACAGGTTCTAGCTGTTTGTAGTGAAATTTTTTAACTAAATTAAAAAAGAAAGTAGTTCTATCATTAAAGAAAAATAAGAATAGTAGTTTCATTTTAGAGATAAAGGAAGAGGGTTTAGGAGTGCCAAGAGTGTGTTAGATTATATATACCTTACCGTATGGCTATGTCTACACTGCACAGAAAATCGTCCCTTTTTTCAGCGTTTTTCTTTTTCTAAAAACGCTGGAAAAACGACTGTAATCATCTCCCATAGACTTCTATTGTAAAAACGTCCTGCTGTCTAGACTGAGCTTCTTTTTTCTGCTCGTTTTTTTTACTAGTCGTATTTTGCAACATGCTCTAAAAAACGCCAGAGCCGGGCAGAAAATTTACTACAGGAGGCTATGGAAAGCGCCGGACGTCTTTTGGCGTGTTTTTTGGCGCGTTTTCGCGGTGTTTTTTGCCGCGATTTTTCAATGAAAACCCTCCCAGAGACCCAAGTTACACCTATAATGGGTGGTAACAAAGGTTATATCTTATCAAATCTGCATACAAGTGTCTGATGTGTCCTTTTTTGTACCTTGTGTAATAAAATGATCATGCTTTGTTCGCTAACGATTTTTGCGCAATTCATGTTTTTTTCGCTAAAAATACGTTTTTTACAGATTTGGGCATCAGAATCTGTTTGTTTTTTTTACAGATTTTGATGCTAAAATCCTTTTCTAAACATATTTTGGCGCTAATAAAGTTATCTTGCTACTGATGCTGAAAATAAATTTTTTACGGATTTTGGAGCCAGAATACGTTTTTTTTACGGATTTTGGCGCCAGAATCCTTTTTTTTTTTTTTTTCATATTCAAAAAAGCTTTATTGGTAACAAACAAAGCAGTATGTGAAATACAGACTTAAGATATAATAAAAAAGATATGAATATAAAAAATGCGAAAAGGAATCAACGATGCAAAAACAAAGTAGGTAATATCACAATTATGATAGATATAAAGATCCAGAATCCATTTTTTATGTTTTTTGGCACTAAAATAATTTTTTTTACAGATTTTGGCGCTAATAAAGTTATCTTGCCTCTGACGCCAAAAATCCGTTTTTTTACGGATTTTGGCGCAAGAATCTGTTTTTTTTACGTTTTTTTGGCACTAAAATAATTTTTTTTACAGATTTTGCGCTAATAACGTTATCTCGCTTCTACGGCAAAAATACGTTTTTTTATGGATTTTGGCGCAATAATCCGTTTTTTATGCTTTTGGGGCTAAAAATCCGTTATCTTTAAAGATTTTGGCGCTAATAAAGTGATCTAGCTTTTGACGCAAATAAATACATTTTTTACGGATTTCGGCGCCAGAATCCGTTTTTTGACGGATTTGGGGGCTAAGATCAATATCTTTAAAAATTTTTGCGCTAATAAACTGATCACGCTTCAGACACTAAAAATATTTTTTTTTTACGGAATTTGGCACAATAATGCGTTTTTGGGGATTTTGCCGCTAAAATCCTTTTCTTTACAGATTTTGATGCTAATACAGTTATCTTGCTATATGGAAAGCTACTGTTGGTTTTTGTAGATTTTGGTGCAAGAATCTGGTGCAAAACTTAATAAAGCAGTAGCACGTAGCAGCACACAAAGGACAATGTGCTCACAATGGCTACAGTGATCTAAAGGAAGTGACTACTTAACATGTTAACTCCACCTGTAGGGTGTAGTTTACATCCAATGGCTTAATTTGTGCATACATTAAAAAGTAGAGCAAAGACACTCCAAAAAACGCTCCAAAAAACGAAAAACGCGCCAAAAAAACTGACGTTTTTCCAGCTGCTTTTGACAGGCAGTGGACAGAAAACTCAGTTTCATGAACGTTTTTAGTAATTCGTTTTCAGGTCGTTTTTTGTCCACTGCAGTGTAGACATAGCCTATAAGTAACTCTTTGGAGCTGTTCTCCACTATGGCCAAGAGATGACGATCTTGAACAGGGGACCCCATTCATTTTCTCAAAATTCCCCACTGGAGTATATAATAATTTTTTAAACCAGACTCCTGTCATGTAAATTATAGTAAAATCTCATTTGCAGACATTGGGGAATATACAATGTAGAAAATAAGTATTTGGTACTCTGATGTTTTTTTCGCCTACAAAGAATGGAGAGATCTGTCATTTTCATCTTAGGTACACTTCAACTGTGAGAGACAGAATCTAAAACAAAATCCAGAAAATCACATTGTATGACTTTTATATAACTAATTTGCATTTTATTGCATGAAATAACATACAATAGAAAAATAGAACTTAATATTTGATACAGAAACCTTTCTTTGCTATTACAGTGTTCAGACATTTCCTGTAGTTCTTGACCAAGTTTGCACACACTGCAGTAGAGACTTTGGCCCATTCCTCCATATAGATCTTCTCCAGATCTTTCAGTTTTTGGGGCTGTTGCTGGGCTACATTGAGTTTCAGCTCCCTCCAAAGATTTTAGATTGGTTTCACATCTGAAGACTGGATAGGCCACTCCAGGACTTTGAAATGCTTCTAACGAGCCACTCCTTAGTTGCTGTGGCTGTGTGTTTCGGGTCATTGTCCTGCTGGAAACAAGCCATGACCCATCTTCAATACTTTTACTGATGGAAGGAGGTTGTTGGCCAAAGTCTTGTGATACATGGCCCCATCCATCCTCCCTTAAATATGGTGCAGTTGTCCTGTCCCCTCTCCAGAAAAGCAGAACTAAAGTATGATGTTTACACTCCCATGCTTCACGGTTGGGATGCTTTTCTTGGGGTTCTACTCATCCTTCTTCCTCCAAACACAGTGAGTGGAGATGATACCAAAAATTTCTATTTTGGTCTCATCTGACCACATGACCGTCTTCCATACCTCCTCTGGATCATCCAGATGGTCATTGGTGAACATCACATGTCCAGGTAAACAGGCCTGGACCTGTGATGGCGTGAGCAGGGCGATCTTGCATGCCCTACATGATTTTAATCCATGACGGCATAGTATGTTACTAACTAATTGGTGACTGTGGTCCCAGCTCTATTTAGGTCATTGACCAGGTCCTCCTGTGTAGTTCTGGACTGATTCCTGACCTTAGTTGGAATCATTCTTACCCCATGAGGCGAGATCTTGCATAGAACCCCATACTGAGGAAGATTGACTGTCATCTTGTGTTTCTTTCATTCTCTAATAATTGCACTAATAGTTGTTGCCTTCTCACAAAGCTGCTTGTCTATTGTCCTGTAGCCCAGCCCTGTATAGGTCTACAATTTGTCCCTGGTGTCCTTAGAAAGCTCTTTGGTCTTAGCCACGATGGAGAGGTTGGAGTGTGATTGATTGTGTGGACAGGTGTCTTTTATACAAGTAACAAGTTCAAACAGGTGCAGTTAATGCAGGTAATAAGTGCAGAGTAGGGGGGATTCTTAACCCCTTAACGACCTTAGGCGTGTCAGTACGTCCCAGGGCCGCTACGGGGCTTTGCAGGGGGATCGCTCCGCGACCCCCCCCGCACAGCCGCCGGGTGTGAGCAGCACATCGCCGCTAACACCCGGCAGTAACAGCGCCAGCGGGTGGCTCCGCCCGCTGGCGCTGTTTTACCCATCAAGCGCCGCGGCAAAGATGGCCGCGGCGTCTGAATTAACGCCGATCGGTGCCGCGCACCGATCGGTGCGGTGATCGGCATAAGCGGAGCTATGCTGCGCGATCCGATCACCGGGCATTGTGGTGGGGAGCCTTGGGAAGGCTCCCCTCACTTACCCTGGCCGGTTTGCCCCACTTCCGTCCGCAGACAGGAAGTGGGGAAACCGCCATCTTTGTACACCCTAATGCATTGCCTATGCAATGCATTAGGTTGTATTAACAATCGCGCCCACCTAGTGGTCAAGTACCACAGGTGGCCTCAATGTTACATAAAAAAAAATAAAGTTTTAAAGTACAGAAAAAAAAAAGTATTAAAAGTTCAAATCACCCCCCTTTCCACATTTTACAAATAAAATCATTAAAATAATAAAAAAGTTACACATATTTGGTATAGCCCCGTCCGAAAAAGTCCGATCTATAAAAATATAACATCATTTATTCCCGTACGCTGAACACCGTAGAAGAAAAAAATTCCAAACGCCAAAATTGCGTTTTTTGGTCATTTTAACGTCACTCAAAAAATGGAATAAAAATGATCAAAAAAGTCGCATGCATTCCAAACTGCTAGCGATAAAAAGTACACTTCATCCCGCAAAAAATGCCCCCTCACTGACGTCTGTAGGTCTTAGTACAAAAAAGTTATTGGTCGCACAAAATGGCGCCAGTGGCGCAAATTTCAAAAATAGAAATGTTTGGAATTTTTTTACGGTACCAAAACATAACGGAAACCCTACATGTTTGGTATTGCCGGATGCGTACAACCTGAAGAATACAGATAACACATTATATTTACCGAACATGAAGCCGTAAAACAACCCCAGCAAACATGCGAAAAATACATTTTTTCACAATTTGTCCCACTTGGAATTTTTTTTGCGGTTTCCCAGTATATTCTATAGTACAGTGAATAACACCATTAGAAAGTACATCTTGTCTCGCAAAATAAAAGCCCTCAAGTGTCTATGTAGGTGGAAAAATAAAGAAGTTATGGCTTTCAGAAGGCGAGGTGGGAAAAACTAACGTGTCACCAAAAAAAAAACGGCTGGTCCTTAAGGGGTTAAAGAAAAACTAACAGGTCTGTGAGAGACAGAATTCTTCCTGGATCAGGTTCGTCGTTAGGCATTATCATTCAGGGCCCGTGCCCCGAATCTAATGCCTGCTGCCCCGAATGTTTTTCAGTCCCCTGTAGCGCGGCACCGCATTGCTAATAAGAGAGAGTAGATGCGGTGCCGCACTACTATTTTAAGCTCCCGCCGCCTCCCTAAGTTTTCCGCTGCTGCCGGGCTTGGTACTGAGCAGTGACGCTTGGCATCGCATAGTAATGTTAGACGCCGCACCACAAATCAGTGACTGTGTGCGGCAGCCGGCAGCACTCAGTATCTCTCTCTGCTGTGGCTACCGCCGGTTACTGTGCGCACTACGCAGGGACGGGGGGGGTGGGATGTTGAAGAGCAGTGTAGCGTAGCCCAGGACACCGGCGCCTGCATGCTCCTCCTCCTCCTCCCTGCGCAGAGCATAGCAGAGCAGACGGCGGCCATTTAGGTATTTAGGGCTGGGAATGGGCTGGAGAGGCTCACAATGAAATAAAACTATTGAAATGTTGGAGGGGTGATACAACTTACCTGAAGAATAACTGTCAGCTCTATGGGTCACCCTGACCCACAGAGCTGACAGTCTACAGCTATATTGATGAGCTTTATGGGTCAAATATACAATGCTGACCCATAGGCTGATCAATATAGCTGTAGCCTGTCAGCTTTGTGGGTCAGGGTGACCCATAGAGCTGACAATCAGTGTATAGTTATAATGATTAGCTGTATCGGTCAGCATGTATATTTGACGCATATATCTATACGATACTTGGGTACTACTCGGCTGAAATCCACTGGCGGCTTATGGTCAAAATACAGGGAGGCAGGTGGATAGCGAGGTCCCAGGAAGGTAATGGGTTGCTGCTTGGTCCGAAGTGCAGAGGTTAAGCGGTGGAGCGACAGCAGGCAACAGGTTAGGCGCAGGGTTAACTGCAATGAACAGGAACAAGGCTGGACGGCAAGTTCCCAGGCGAGAGGACTGGAAAGCAGGAGCTAAGCACAATACTCAAGCAGTGAACAACAGGCTTGAGGAGTTTATATAGGAACCAGGAACAGGAAACAGGAAACAAGATGGCAACCAGTTGAGACACAATCCACCATCTTAACTAAGGGCAAACTTAAGGGCAAACACAGTTAGTAAGTTCCAAGGCAAAGTAGGAGATTCCTGACACCCATAGAGCTAATCAATATAACTGTAACTATGGGTCACCCTGACCCACAGAGCTGAAAGTCTACAGCTATATTGATGAGCTTTATGGGTCAAATATACAATGCTGACCCATAGCGCCGATCAATATAGCATTGTTTATTTGACCCATAGAGCTACGATCCGTGCGGCTGCTGTGTGCTGACAGACAGCACGGAAGGCATAGAATGTGTCTAATTCTTTTTAACCCGTACAGTAAACGTCGTAAAATAAAATCAATCACAGATTTAAGATTTTTGTTCATCCCGCAGCACATAAAATGGAATAAAAAGCAATCAAAAACCCCTATAAACGCCAACGTTGTGCCAATTAAAACGTCAGTTCATCCCGCAAAAAAAAAAGACCTTACACAGCTCTGTATACGGAAAAATAAAAAGTTATGACTCTGAGAAGATGGCCATGCATAAATATTCTTTTACACACTAAAAACACTTTTTTTTTTTTTTTTTAAAGTGCTTCAACATAAAAAAACTAAATGAATTGGGTATCGCCGTAATCGTATCTACCCAGAGTGACGTTAACTGCTTATGGATAATGCACGGTGAGCGCTGTTAATAAAAAACACTACCAGGATTGAGGTATTTTCTTCACCCTGCCTTCCAAAAAAACAGATTTAAAACTGATCAAAAAGACTTGTCCCCCAAAAAATGATACCAATAAAAACGTCAGCTCATCCCACAAAAAACAAGCCCCTACACAGCTCCGTACACAGAAAAATAAAAAAGTTATGGCCTTTGGAAGGTGGGAAGAATAAAAAAAGGGTCAAGAAGGGGTTAAAGGTCCCAATTTGGAGCCTTTGCAGGTACATAGATACTCTCAACCCTTGAATACTTGTCCACACTGCAATACGACCCGAAGTACAACCTCTAACTACAGTAATCATAGCTCTCATTGAGAGCTATGATTACCCTCCATTTTGCCTGATGCGTACCTACGTGCCGGGAAATGTGAGTCTGTGAGAGCCGACACAGAAAGTTTTAGAAGTACGCGTTGGCCAACACTACTATCCAGGGGCCATAAATGTGTCTAATTCTAAGAATGTGCTGTGACGTCCCCAGAACGCCCCAAATCTTTGGTGCATTACAAAGTGTCGCCCAGGTGCCAATTGTATCAAAGTTTGGAGTGAGACTGTCATACATCTATGAAACAGGGCTAAAACTGTTTTTTGACAACAGAACACTGGCACAACGCCTGTTCATACATGTTGCCCTAAATGTATAAGTAAAAAAAAAAGTTTTAAAAATATAACAAATAATAAAAAATATTAAAAGTTAAACTTACTTCCCGTTTGTCATTGTACCAAAAAAGTTACATAGAACTGGTAGTGCTGCAATGTTAAAAATTGCTGCAATGATCTATTAAAATATAATATAATTTATTCCGTACGGTAAATTCCTTACCAGAAAAAAATTTCAAACGCAATTAGGGCCCCTTATGTATTAAAACTGTCTAGCAGTAAGCCTGTCTCTGTTGCCCATAGCAAATGTAACACACCGGGCTCGTGCCCCGGATGTTTTAGGACCCTAGCAACGCCCCTGTCCTGGATGGTAGGTGATCAAATACTTATTTCATGCTATAAAATGCTAATTAATTATTTACAAATCATACAACGTGATTTTCTGGATTTTGTTTAGATTCTGTCTCACACAGTTGAAGTGTACCTACTGTAAAATTACAGACCTCTCCATTCTTTGTAAGGGGAAAACTTGCAAAGTCACCATTGTATCAAATACTAATCCCTTCTCCTCCACCCCCATATATTAATAATGATGTCGGAAATTAAGACATACTACAGAGTGATAATATACACTACAACTTGTCATATAAAATGGTTAAAAGACAAAAAAAGAATGAAGTTGATCCAACCGGGCTGCTATTGAACTATAAGGCTTTACAGTAACTTCAAAATAAAGTATGCTCAATTTATAACCGATCCATAAAGGTTATGACCTGCAGTCTTAAGGTATAATGTGAGCTTATTAAAGGAACACTAAACCCAAAAACAAAGTATAAAAGTAAACAGAAGATATAGTTACCCATATTATTCCTGAAAATCTTTTAACTGGGCTAATTTTCTGCTGTCTTCAATTTTGGACTGGTTATCTGAGGGGTGGGACTTTATTGGGAGAGGCTGGTACTTTATTATCTATGAGGGATTGTTTTTGGCGGGACAATATGTACTTTAAAAAGTAATGGGAAAATTAAAAAAATTCTATGTGAGGTGGAACATGAAAAAAATTTACGGAGTTCACTGCTTGGTATAAATAAGATGCTATAATTTTCATTATGTTTTAGCGATTTTACAAATATTTGTGCTGCAAACACAATTTTTTTTGTTTTTCAATCGAACTTAAGTGAGGGGTCATTTTTTGCAGACTGAGGTATAGTTTTTATTGGTACCATTTTGCGATACACGCATGTTTTTGATAAATTTTTATTCCAATTTTTTGGGGACATGAACTGACCAAAAATACACAGTTTTGGCGGTTGGGATTTTATATTCTGCAGTGGTGTTCAGCGACAGGGTAACTGATGTCACCGTATTTTTCAGACTATAAGATGCACCGGACCGTGAGACGCACCTCGGTTTTAGAGGAGGAAAGTAGGAAAAATTTATTTGAAGCAACAAGTGTGGGCTGAAGTGTGCTTTTTATTGGCACCATTTTGGGATACATGCGACTTTTTGATAATTTTTTACTCCAATTTTTTAGGGATATGAAATGACCCAAAAAAAACACAATTTTGGTGTATGACATTTTTTTTCTTGTATGGTGTACGGCGTACAGGATAATTGATGTTCTATTTTAATAGATTGGACTTTTACGAACGTAGTGACACCGATTATGTGTAAATTTTATTTTTTTAATTTGTAAAACATCCTCATTCAGCTAGACACCGCAGCCGCCATTGCCACAGCGTCTAAAGTGTTGATAGTAGGGATGGAGCCGGCTCCATTCCTGCTGTTTGCGGCGCCTGCCGACTCTACTGAACAATACTGAATAATACCAATTATGTGTAACTTTTTAATTTGTTTGTTATTGCTTGTACAATGGCAGGAAGTAATAAGAGAAGTAACATGGCAGCTACGGAAGCCATCATTAAGCTTCTGGCTGCCATAACAACCACTCGCCACTCTGCAATGTTGTAGCAAGGATGCTAATCCTTGAGAGGAATGGCGCACACTACTGTTCCTTATTCGTTTAGACACCGAAGCCGTGATCACCATGGTGTTCAGAGGATTTAATAAACCACCTATCCATCATCTCCGCATACATTTTTGGCGCACGGCGAGGTGGAAGGGGGTCTTACTGCCAGACACAGGATTGTAAGAAGCAGGCGGAGGACCTGCCTGTCTTATCACAACATGAAACAACATAGGAAGAGATTAAAGGGGTTTTCCTCAATTTTCATTAAACCCCCTGCTGTCTGAGATTGCACTAAAATGAAAAGTTATCCTGTTCTTACCTGTCCCCCTGCAGTAATGTTCCTGCTCATGCGACCATGACCCACTTGACCTCTGAGGTCAGAGATCATCTTACAGTCACGTAAGTAGTGAATTTTATATCACTGTTGGGGAACACCACAGAGGTAAGTGTAGGTTCATTTTTATTGTAACACTGTCCCAGATAGTGATATACAAAGAAAGGATCGTTCCACCCTCACAGCGGTTTCCTTTGCCTGGCAATCATAGGAGACATGGTTTCAGAGAGTGGTTAGTCAGAGAAGCCGGAAGCAGCCCACGGATTCAAATGGGCAATACAAAATATGCTTCCAAAAATGAGTGTTGCTCCGGATCTTCTATATCAAAATGTAAACTTTATTCCAAAGGTTAAAACTTCATAGCAACTATCACAGCTGTGATTGTTGCTATGAATTGTTAACCTTTGGAATAAAGTTTACATTTTGATATAGATGATCCGGAGCAACATTCATTTTTGGAAATGCAACTGTCCCAGGTAGAAGGGGGGTTGCCTAAAAATCTTAAGATTTTGTGTTTTAGACATTTTCTCATAGACTTTAACATAGTAAATATCTTGTGTAAACCTCGCAGCTTCTTCTCCCCACCTCTTACCTCAGACGTCTCCACTTTATGGGATATTACATTCCTTCCTTATAGTGACTGATTAAACAAACTCAATGACGTACATAAGTGAGTCACGCGTTATTACACGCCCAGACACATCCAATTTAGCCTGCAGTATCAGAAAAGGATTTTTACTATATGGAGTTAAAAAAAACAGCATTGTATCTGAATGTAAAGCAGATTTCTAATGTACAGTATAAAGGGATTCTGAACGGTGTTATTTGCTGCTCTCCACCCACAGTAACCATAATAGTATATGAAGCACCACTGGTGACTCATTTAGTCTGCATTTCCCACAGTCCATCAGTACAACCTACACCACTTGTTGATTTTTTTTTCCATAAGTGAAGGTATGGCAACTACAATAACAGAGAACATATAAACAGAAACAACCTAATACAGTTAATTGTCAAACTGATGTGCCCTTAGACTTCTAACCAAATTAGTAAAATATTGAACCTGCAACCTCAGTGTATACATACAAACATGGAAAGTCAATACTAAGGGCCACACATATGAAAACCGTCTAGGTCGAAAACTCACTTTGTTGCCTATAGCAACCAATCAGGGCGCCCCTCTGATTTCATATCAAGGCTTTGGAAAAATGAGAGGGGCGCTCTGATTGGTTGCTATGGGCAACAAAAAGAGTTTTAGACCTAGACAGTTTTCATACATGTGGCCCTAAATGTCTATTGATACATTATACTGAACTAAATCAAAAGGTAGACTCAAGTCAAGATAATTTAAATATAAATATAAAGATTTTTTTTTAATTCATAAAAAGGTAATATTCATAAAAGCGGTTATCTCACCTGATTAGGCTGTGGGTGGTTCTATAGCAGGGATGAGCATATCAGCTCTGCTATTCCTAACTGAGTTTTACAGAGACAAAGGTGCAGAGGTTTAATCTTTAAGTAAAAAATGTTCTGGACCTCACAGGAGTGAAAACAAGTGCTTTTTAAAGGTAAACAATCAAACAATGTAATCTTGTTAGAAATGAAGGCTTTGCTCTGTCCGACCATGGTGACGTCACCCCCTGCTCTCTGTCTAATCAGGTAGGGAGATATGGACTGTAACCTAGAGACACTTGTGTGCACTCAGAGCAGATAAAATCTCTCTTATCTCCTGACCATTGCAATATCAAAAGAGCAATGTATTTAGAAAAAGTCTTCAATTACCTGTCCCTTTATGTTGAAAGCTAGTCATTGTAGAGAGAAAACCCTTTAAGATATATTAAAAATGTGTGAACTGAGGAAAAGTACACTAGAAAAATTCCAACATCCAAGGATGTGTCCACAACATGCGAGGCATACAGGTATAAAACATATAGATTACATAGAATATATTTACCAGTGGACCTCACGATATGATTGAACAATAGGCTTGCAATCAGCATATTAAATCCAAGTGCAAAAAATAAGTCAAGTCCAAAGAACAACATATATATATGTACATACATACATACACACACATGAAAAATACAGTGGTGATGGTTTTATATGTCACCAGTTATCCTACATATTTTCATATAGAAAAACCCAGATGCCGCCAAACAAATTTACCTGTATATTAGCTTGTGCAAATATTTTTTTTTCAGAAATACAAATTGAATGATTACATTATTTCTCCTCTTCTGGATGTAGAAAAATAGAAGCAATCAATCAAAATAGTTAACCTTTTTAAAGCAAGAATGTTCAGTTCTTTTGTAATATTTCTGCCAGAGTGTGGGCCTCTGTGCCGGCTTGGAGCGCCCATTGGGGGACAGGTGATTCACTCAAGTTCAGGCGCACGTTTTCAACTGTATATGTGTCTGCGTGACCCCTGCACGTATCACCTTTCAGCCAAAGAAGGAGTAAATGCTCTTCCCCCCAACCTTTTTCAAGTCCCAAGTGGTCCCTGCTGTGACCCCCTTGCCCAACTAACACACTAATACTTTGGTTAATAGACCAAATAGTGACCCCAGGCCCCCGCCGGGTTTCAGCATTAACAAACACAGGACTCTAAATAATAGATCTATGCTAAATACCAAAATGTAACACATAAATTCTCCAAAAATATTATAAATAGATGGTTTTATATGTTTTTTTTAATATGGTGCCCCAACCTATCTCGGGGACCCATTACCTACCAACAATATAGGACAGATATATATCACTACGGGGGTCATTATGTGTCTAATATAACATATATATACCTTCCATAAGAACTGTAAACATTAACTCCAAACACCAAACCAGATGGGGAGAGGTCCTTGGAACAACCCCGACCTGGCGACCAAAAAACCCCGAAAGGGAACAAACCACCATTTACCCCCGCCGACTCCACTGGTCGGGGGCCCAAAGCCATACAAGTTTTTCTCCCCCTTTTTCCTGCAGGGGGTACCAGCCTGCAAGGCCCCCACCTTCGCCAGGCCGTTCACCGTTCACCAAACCAGAGGGGAAACATACCCCGAAAGACCCTCAGCGATTCCTCGTCCCCAAAATTCCCCGAACCCCCCCCGCCAACGGGCCCCCTGACGGACTCCCCTTTCACACCTAACCATACCAGAACCAAAATTAGGGAGGGGGGGTGGGACTGCTGCCTCGTGGCGGGACTGAACTAAGGGCGGAAGGGGGGGTACGTGCCTTTGCATCACCTTCCTTCAGCCTCCCCTTTCCGGGCCGCATACCCCGGCTTGGCCCGGCCCAGCACCCCGGGGTCATGGCGCGCCTCCCCTAGGGGGGGCCTGGTCCGGCGCGTCTGACGCATACAATTGGATAATACAGCAGAGTAAGGAGTGAAATGCTCTTTGCCCTGTCAACCACTGGTGTAGTTACAGGAGTCAAAGTGGTCGCATTTGTGACCAGGTCCCTGAGCCAAGGGTGCCCCCTCACCACACAGCTGCATCTTTGGTTCAAATAGACCCAGCGATGCAGTGATCACAGTTGCCACCTGCACGGTGCAGGCAGCGGTTCAAGCAGAACAGCTGGGAGCCTCTAAATGCGCCACCTGATCTACTGCTTAGTAGACACCAAAAGTGGTATCCTGGAGCAGGCGGTGTGATGATGTAACGCTGCCCGCTCCGGACTCAAGAAGTGTTCAGCGGGAGGAAGTGGGAGATGTTTTTTGTTTTTTGTTTTTTAATAGGGGGTCTTTATACCTATCTACTGGCGGAGGCCCTATATACCTACCTAACAACTAAGTAACAGTATATACCTATCTACCTACTGGGGGGAGTCCTTATGTGTCTAACTACTAGGGGGCAGTATATACCTATCTTCCTACTGGGGGACAGTATATACTTATCTACCTTATAGAGGACCCTATATACCTTCAGACCAACTGGGGGAGGCTATGTACCTACTTATTAGGGGGACCTTTATAGCTACCTACCTACTTGGGGGATCCTATATACCAACCTACTGAGAGTGTACCTAATGGGGAACTGTATACCTCTCTACCTACTGTTTGGGCCTATATACCTACTGAGAGGCTGCCTAATTGGGGAGCCTGTATAGTTACTTACCGACTAGGGGGGCCTATGTAACTACCTACTAGAGCATCTCCTATATACATCATCACATACTGAGTGGATCTTTATATTACTAAGGCTGCCTATATACCTATCTACTGTGGGAGGCCTATATACTTACCTACCTACTCAGGGGCCTATATAGCTACCTAATGGGGGCCTATCTTTTTACCTGCCTATATACCTATCTAACAGGGGTTTTATCAACCTAAAGGGGGCTTAAATACCTATATATCGAAGGGGAATTTTACCTACTTAATATGAAGAGTCTGCCACCGATCTGACTTACTAATTTTAGGGTCTAATGTAGCTAAAAGAAGCATCTACCTATCTACCCGCCTAATTTGGAGACCTGCCCACTTTATGGGGTGTGTATTTACCTACTGGTGACACAAATGGGGGCCCTATAATCGTCTGGGGGCGCTTTCACTGTTTGAGATAAAATTACTATCTGAAGCACCAAGGGGGGCATTTTTAGTATTAGGGGCACTGTGGATAGTGCATTTGTACAGAGGTGAGAATTGGTAGGGAAGTGCTAGAAAAGAAAGGAGATGTTTGTGTGGTACATTCTGCAGGGATGAGTTGTGGCCAGGAGAAGACGTACAGTCTGGGCCAGAGGGAGAAGCAAAGAAAATGAGAAAATGTGTCGAGATGCGCGACCGAGGGAAAATTTGGAGGTGCTTATTGTATGTGGGCTGGAGGGGGTTTTGTGCCAAGTCTCCTTTTTAGTCTCAGTCTGGCCTTGCCTGCAGCTGCTCCCTTATCCTCTCTGACTAGCTGAAGAAGGCCTCAACTACTCTGTGGTGCTTTAAAGCACCAGCGCAACTTTTAATATAATCTTTATTTTTAATACAATATATACATATATCAAACACATATAATATACCTAAGACCATTTTTAAGGTGATCGTACATCCTACACATACCAGAAAGGTATAGCTAGGCTTACAGGAGAGCAATTGGCTTCCAAACCAAATGTGTATTTTGGTGGTCATGATGGCATTGCTTTGCAGTTCCCTTCTTTGTTATGTCAACACTCAGCCAAAAAAAGGTAAAAGAAAACTTAATCTGGCGGAGGAGGGACTGTATAGTGTCACATCCAGAGTCACTGGGAACAAGAGAAGCAGAATGCAATGGAGGGAAATAGGAAATAAAAATAAAATAAAAAACATCACTTTCCACCTTTTCTCTGTTCCCCGGCGGCTTCTTTGTCTCCTAACTAGTGTTAAGCGATTATTATCGACAAAGTTGAAATCGGCACGGTATTTACGTTGATCGGATTTTTTAGATCACGCGATAATTTAGGTTAAAATCTGTGCATAATCTAAATTAATTAAACCATTTTCGGCTCCCGTCATTTTGGCGGCCCGCAAATCAGCTTACAGAATAGAGCAGGTGAGTTGGTGTGCAACGTCATGACTGGGATGTGTATGGTTGCGTTGGCTGGAAAAAATCACATGACCGCGTTTTACATAGAACAGCCCTTCCTGTTCATGATCACTGTGTGTCGCGTCTCATAGCAGTAGGACGTTGCGCTCTGCCTCTGTCCAAACAGGGTCAGCAAACAGCTCAGTGAAATTATTCTATTTTTTCACAGAGACAGCTCTACTTTTAGCTGTGATCCTTAAAGTTAGTTAGATAGTTAGATTTGCAGATTTTAGGTAGTTAGGCAGAGATTTTTAAAAGGGGCATCTACCGCTGTAAAGTCCGGTGGGGAGCGGGCCCCTGCGGGAGAACACAGACAAGCTCTATAAAGGATACTGGATATTGTACAGCCAAACTTTGTTTGACATTTATTGCCCTTTTTTAGGTTTCAGATCTTTTCTAGAAATGAGGTCTATTTGTTTTTCAAAAATCCACTT
>JAODAL010018791.1:0-73772 GCA_025379985.1 Phyllomedusa bahiana
AAAAAAGAAAAGGATTAAAATGAGGGAGTTGATGACACCACAATGAATAAAGTTACTGCTACTAATAGCATTCTATCCTCAAATGGGAACACATATTACAGCACTTCTCTGTCTTGCAGGGATATACCATGCTTTCAAAATACAATACAGGTTATCAGGCTGTTTCCCTTTGTTGGTAGAATGAAAACCTCCAGCTAGTGATCCAGATCCGTATGGTTCCTTCATTGTGTACATAAGAGACTGTAGGTCATCAACAGGAAGGCTTCTCTTTCAATAGTCAAAGCTTTTATCTGAATGTGAACATTGTCTGTTTTTCAGCACTGTTACAGTGCAACACTAATCTCAGTAGCAGTGATCAAGTTCCATACTGTTCTCCATTCATTTCAGGGAGCAACAAGAATATAACAGCAGTTTTAACAATGTCAAAGATGGATATATACAGATGTAGCAGAACTAAAAAGAACAGATAATGCACCGTGATATCACGATACGGAATGTTATCTCTACTTTCTCAATGCTTTTCAATGGCCTTTGTTTAGAGATGAGAGCAGATAACACAAAAAGCCATGATATAAAGGTCAAGCTAGACTCTGCCACATCTCTAGTAAAATCATAGTTTTTGTAAAGACAATGCCTGTCCAGGCTGCAATGCAGTCCTCTGTCTGTGGAGTGTGGAAGAGATTGCACTTTTGGCCATGATTTAGTGCCAGAATTGTGTGTTTTCTTGGTACTAGTCTGAATTCTGTCTGATTCTAGTACTGACTGTGTGATGATTGACAGGTTCTCCATCCCACCCGTCTGGCTACTTCTGCTAGCCCTAGTGCTGGGCTGCAGATAGTTTAGACTGAGTGGTGGTTGACAGGTGCCCTTACCACTCATCTTTCTTCCCTGTCAGTCTTTGTTATGTGTTATTTGAATGGCAAAGGGATGGTCCAATCACACCCTGGATCAGACCTCCATTATGAAAACCACTTTTTCTTGTGGACATTGCATGCAATAGTCTTTTGTAGCTTTAACTGATGTTTCTGACTAGATTGTATTCCTTAAATTACTGACCTTTTTACACGCCTTCTTTACATGTGTCTTTTAACTCTGTACCATATTTGTTATCTCTGGTTTGACCTATTCTCCACCCGACTATCTTTTATTGCGTTTGTCTGTCTTGTTTTGTTCAGTGTTTCACTTAACCAGTGAAGGACCTATCATCCAGTTATCACCTACTGCTTAGGATTGAGTCGGTAAGTATGCAGGGACAGCTGTTGGGGGGGGTAGGACTAGCTCTAGGGCTCACACTGTTTGTTTTTCTGTGTTGCCCTATCTTGGTCCCGGAGCTCCTCACAGTTTTATTACGGTATATTCACATGGCGTAATTGCAGTGCACATTTCACCACGTATTTTGGCTTTAATATGGCCAAAATGCGCTCCGCAATTATGGTAATTCATATCTCTCATAGAGAACTATGAATTATGTCCCGTCTCCCCCAGAATACAATACAATCGTATTGTACGCCGGGGGAGAGAAGTGACATGTCGCTTCTTTGCGGCACTTATGCACCGCCGATAATGCAAGTGAACGGGGCCGGCCGGGGGCTGGATAGCGCGTATTTCTAAAACACATGGCGTATTGCAGCTCATACAGAACACGCCCCAAAAAGCCATGTGAACAAACCCTTAGGAGATTGGAAGAATATTTTTGGCAATCACGTGAATACCCCTTTAATAAAGATAACGTTCACAATTTAACCACAAAAGTTAGCGGGCGGTGCAGGTCATGCATACGTCACACACACACAAAAAAATATACATATTAGGTATCTACATAACTTTAAAAATCTTTAGGATTAATGTAGCAGGTTATTTAGTGTGAAATGTGAATGTTGTAAAAAACAAAAAAATTCTGCAGGAATTTATATGTAAACGTAAACCATGGCCGCAACAAACTCAACTTGTCCTGCATGAAACATGTCATCAAACAGCTACCTCCCTCAAAAAATACAAAAAGTTACGACTGTTGAAGCACAGAGAGGCAAAAACTAAAAGAATTAGCTGGTCAATAAGACCTTTTCAGGCCTGGTGCTTAAGGGGTTAAAGCTCTTGAATTATTGACTGTTTTACTAAAGTAAAATCCATACAATAAAATATACAATGAACAGAAAAAAACAGCAAATCTATATGTAGAAGTCAATGGAGAAAAGCTGAATACATAAATAAATATTAAAAAGCTGTTTTCACCAAATTGCAAAGTCTCTTGGTAGTTTTGCACATTTATCCCCTTCCTGACATTTGATGTACATGTACATCATAATATATGAGGGGAATATAGATTGGGTTCAGGAGCTAACAATACTATGTATGGCAGGTGTAATCTAAAAGTTATGACCGACACCTGCCGACAGTGGTTTGGATCTCGTTATCTCAGAATGTTTAATCATTTATTTGCTACAGTCACTACAGCTGTGATAATTAAGCTGTTAAAGATGTGTTACCATGGAATCTGGAAGCCTGCCATGCCAACTTACTGTTCCTACTGCACCCTGTAACAGGAGATCGATAATTATGCACTATGCTGCAATACTGTACATTAGAGTTGCAGCCTAGTTTGCAAGTGATTTTACCCTCTACAGGAGATCAACAATTATGCACTGTGCTGCAGTACTGTACATTAGCGTTGCAGCCTAGTTTACAATTAAGTTAAAAAATTCCCTAAAAATGTGATACATGAAAAGTCATTATATATAGAACTTTAAAAAATGCAGCTCTTTAAATGTAACACTATTTATCTGCAATGGTAAATGCTTTAAAAAATGAAAGTTTTTTTGGTCTTCCTCTTCCCCAAATAAATTGGACTAAAAAGAAAATAAAATGTTGTACAGTGCTTCAAAATGGAACCAATAAAAACTGCAGTTCGTCTCTCAAAAAAACAAAAAAAAAAAAACGATCCCTTATACAGCGGTGATGCGAAGCAAATTAAAAAATAATAAAAAAATATTAAAAAAAATAAAAGTAGTAAAGCAATAAAAAAAAATAAATTTGGTAATGGCATATTCATATCTACCCACAGAATAAAAATAACGACATCTTTACCAGAATCCATAAAAATGACACCCCCCCCCTCCCACACCACCAAAATGGTTTAATTGCATTTTTTCCCCCTTACATCCTGAACTGGTTTTTCAGTACATTATATGGTACATAAAATAATACCATAAAAGGAAAAAAAAAAAAAAAACTGAAAAAAAACAAGCAAATATCATTGCAGTGATAAGGGGTTGAAAGGCTCAGGAACAGCTAGTAGTGATTTTGCTGTTATAATTCAATATAACCTACATGTATATAATCATCTCAGGGTCATGTTCATATCTAGAGTATACGTTATACTGTATATCCTTTGTGAGCAGTTTACTATGTAAACAAGAAACCGTAGATAGAAAACCTTAGTGACATATCATTGAATCCTCCAAGGCAGAATCTCAGTTTTCACCCCACTGTTAAACATGTTGCTAACAACCACTACATTAATTACAATACAAATTAAAGTGCATCACCAGTTGGGTATGCTTGTGGGCATCTTAAATAAAAACTCACACAGAATGTGTCCCATTCTTTAACCTTTGCAGCATCCTTATGGTGTTCTGGCACAGACACAGCACACATATAGCTCAGCAATTTCTCGGAACAGCATGTGACTGCGTTTCTGGGGTTGACTGTGCCTGTAACTGATGGATATAAAAGGCTTAGAACTCTTTATTTTATTACATGCAGCAAGTGTTGACCTGGGATCACCCTAATACTTTTCACAGTGGTACTAAACTACATTTGAACTTTGTGGACAATTTGATTTAAATATAAGTAAGTAAGGCAATAGCTCTCAGGATTAATATATGACATATATAACTAAACACAAAATAGGCAAGATGGTGATTTCATAGCCCAGCAAGCAGAGCAATTATTTACGTGCATGACTTCCACGTCAGAGGTACTTCTGCATGAGATAACAAGTGTTTTTATATGTATTAGTTTAATTGTTGCTGTTGTACCAAACTAAATTTGTGTTACAAATGATATCCTGGAAATGTTACATGACGTACCCACGGAGCGGAAAATGCATTCATGGTCTTTCAGTCAGAGGCAGGAATATGCTATTACTACAGGTGTAGCAGAGTTTAACTTAACAGTGATATCACAGCTTTTCGAGTTATCTGCTCTAATCTCATAACATAGGCCATTGAAAAGCATTGACAAAGGTGAGATAAGCTTCTGTGCCATGATATTGTAGTATATTATCTTTTAAAGGGGTTGTCTCGCTACAAAAATTAGCTTTTAACATGCAGGGAATGTTAAATCAAGACGTATTCCAAATACATTCCACTTTTAATATAACCTTGGTCAGGAGATAAAAGAGATTGTATCTGCTCTGCGTGCACACAGGTTTCGCTGATTACTCTCCTTATCTCCCTACCTGATTAGACAAAGAGCAGGGAATGACATCACTAGGACAGGTAGAAGCTTTAGAACAGAGTGTGTTATCTGTAACAAACAAAGGAGATTAATTACTTTTGATTATTTAATTTGATCTCTGTAGTCCTCTGCACTATAGATTCCATTTCCTGCAGTCATGTCAGTTCAATTACAAGAACTGGGAATACAGAACAGATGTGCTAATCACTGCTATAGAACCACCCACAACCTAACCAGGAAGCATGAGGAAGGTTGTAACTGAAGCAGCCTGTGACTCTGTGAAACAGCATGGTAAGACAACCCATTTCAGTTTAGTTGTGCTGCATCTATATAGCTACATCTATACTCAAAGGCCAATTTTCCTAATAATATGGCCATATGATGACCATTTAGTGGTCAGATATAAGATGTCGACAAAAGCTTTTTATGGTACTATTATACTGCAGACTATTCATAAGTACACAGTAATGACTAGAAATAGTCACATGCACAATACATATTTGTCAAATCTAATGACACGAAGGTAATGTCTTCCTTTTTACTCTATCCAGCCTAAATTTTCATAACTTGACAAAAAAGTCATAGGAAAATATATATTGACAATCTTTTTTAATTCAATAATAAATATTAAAAACTAATATGTCACAAATAGTACAAATTTAAGGCTAAAAACAATTAAAAATAATGCCCATATCAAACAAGGCATACTTGATCTCTAATATAAGACACTTTAATTCTAATGTTAAATACTATAGGTTATACACCTTAGATGACTTTCTATATTCAGGAATGGTGGGATTTGTATGCCTTGTTTGATAGGGGCATTATTTTTAATTGTTTTTAGCCTTTAAATTTGTACTATTGTGGCATATTTAGTTTTTAATATTTATTATTAAATTTAATAAAGATTCCCAAATATATATTTTCCTATGATTTTTTTTGTCTTTTGTATTATTTTTTGGTTAACATGTGTATGTGATATAATGACTGTAGACTGAGCATTGGACCTTATTGAATTGGTGATTTTAAATTTTCATAACTGCCTGAAAACTGTCCATTTTTGTTTCTGCAGTCCACTCTCATAATCTATAGCATTACAGAATCGGACCTCTGGCGGAAGCTTTCTCCTCTGTCCACCATTCCCTTACTGGCATCAGCATCTTCTCCCTTCCCATTATTCCCCTAATTGCCCTTCTCATGGACATAAAATCATTATGTCAGCATAGGTCTTTCACCCCTTCTAGCCATACATACTTTGGTTTTGGCAGTATCTGTACAGGTTGCTTGCATGCGATCCATGCTAATGATGAGACACATGTCAAACAAATTTAGAGAAGCCTCCTGCTCAAAGTGCAGCTGGCTTAGAAGTTCATTGAAAACAGTTTGCCACACTCAAGATGTGTCAGCACCCTATTCATTTTACCCACCACCCATGAGTCTTGGTTTAATACTATTACCTAAAATATAAAAAAAAAAGAAAAGAAAAGTACATTAGTAAGATAACATTCTATTAATCTCTATCTAAATGTGTTGTATTTAAAGAGCCTCTCTCACCGTCGGCCCTTAGTTCTATGTATATTACCAATTTTTTTATCCAGAACTGGAAGCCATATTTCATAAATGTTTCTATTTTTGTGGGTTGAGTCTACCTGCAATGTTTTCTCTTGGGCCCTTATATGTGTTATTGCCTGTGGTCATAACAGTGAAGTATGTTGGAATGTAAAGCTGTTGCTACAGAAAGTGATATATAGATAAAGACAGAAAATATAGTTTGAATCAGAACAGGACATCATAAAAATGTAATCATGCTCCATGTCATGCTGTATATATACTAAAACTGCAAGGGCATCAAAATACCAAATATAAGGAGTGCAACTAATGTGTAGGAAAAAAACACATGTAATATAAGGCAAATATAACACATCATAAATGGCATAATTGCCACAATAAATAAACTATCCAAAGAATAACCAAGAATAGTACTCCACAGCGAAAGATGATATGTTAGATAGGCCCCAAAAGGAAAACAAAAAGTGTACATACAAATACATACACAGATGGTGCAAATTATTATTATTATTATTTGTTTTAGAGTACCATTAATTCCCAGGCGCTGTACATTCGAGGGAGCTTACATACATAACATACACTAAACAAGTACAATGGTGATGGTAAATGACTAACAGAGGGAGAGAGGACCCTGCCCGCGAAGGATAACATTCTATAAAGAAGCCAAATGACCCAATATCCCAAAAATATATCCTCTTCTAAACAATTCATACAAGCAAAGAATATTAATTAGACAGTGTTCAATATGCTAGAAATACAGAGATTCAATTACACAAAAGGACACTGAAACACTGTAGAATAATAACAGGTATCTAAATATACTGGAGATTATGGTTCCTTTCCTTTTCCAGCATATTTATGTCCCTGTTATTACTCTATTGTGTTTCAGGGTGCTATTCTTATTTTAAACAAAAGTTTTTGTTTTTTTTACTGTTTTAAAGGGGATATATTTTTTAGGTAGTTACTGTAACTGATTGATCAATGAATAAGTCAAATGTATCCTAAAATAGAATTAATGTAAACTATAACTTGTCCCTCAAAAAATAGGCAACGGGTTTTGGAATGTGGTGATACAAAAATTATTGTCTACAAAATGATTTTGTTGTGATAAAGTGGGGGTGGGATTCAATGCTTCCTGTTCTGTACTGTCCTTGCCTAATACCTGTCCTATTTCTGTTTTGCTCCGATTACATTTATCATCATGTTTTATTGATTTAAATATATTTAGGTAGCTATATATGCTTCTGCAGTAAATATGTATTATTTAACATTATGGACCTTTTTATATGTATGCATTGTTTAGATACAGAATAATCAGGTCAGTATGCACTGTGAGCAAATTTGCTGATTCTCAAATGTTAATTTGCTACTTCATGATTTTTTTATAAATATGTTTTTTTATATATTTGTTTTTTGTACCTTCTTATTGGATAGTTATTATAAAAAATAATAAACTATAAAACACCCTGCACATATTTGGTGTCATCATAATCATACCAACCTACAGAAAAAAAGGTAATGTATTATTTATCGTACACAGTTGACAGCAGAAAATTTAAAATGCACAAAACACTGGCAGAGTTGCTGTCATTTTCCATTTCCTCTACAGGAAGTTAAAGGGGTATTCCTATCACCTAAATTCTGGCTTGTGGCAAGCTTGTCTTTGTTCTCTTCTGTGGGAGTTCCACATACAGCCAAGTGAGTGGGCTCAATGTGTTAGAAATAAATTAGAAATTAGAAATAAATGGAAAGAGTCGTGCAAGCACATCACAATTTTATTTACTGCAAACATTTGGAGATGTACATCAAAATGGTGTCATGGAACATTACAAATCATCATTCAAAAAGAAAGCACTCATACAGCTACATTGACAGAAAAATAAAAAATATGACTCTAAGGGCTACATGTATGAACGGGCTTTATGCCTGTTTTTTGGTGTATACTGCGCCTCCCGGGCTGAATCCCCCTGTCGGACGCAGGGATGTGATGTTAGGCGCAGCGTTCGCCACTTTCAGCTGCGCCCCGCATGAAGGGGCGGGCAATGGGCGCTGTGTAGGCGCGGTGTAGGCGTTCCGGGGCGGGACGCGGCGCGCTCGAAAACTCTGAGGCATGTACGATCGCGAGTCGGCAAAGTGAGGCGCATTGCAGCGCTCGGCAGCTCTGACAGTCAGACCTGGTTTATTTTTGTCTAAATGCTCCGCCGGCAGCGAAGTGAAGCAGGATCAGAACATGCGAGGAAGCAGATAGAAGTTCGCAACAGAAATCTCGGCGCTCCGCTCCGTGCAGCAGGAGTATGAATCCAAAAAAATCACATTTATAAAGGCGGAAAACAGTGTCAGAGAAGAGCTCAACCTCAAAAATAAACATAATAAAAAAAAAATCTGTTTCCAAAAATCTAGAACGGCGCAATATCAAGATATCGGATATTGGAAATTGCCGGGAAATACAGTAATTCAAATTCTGAAAGCTATTCTCGGCATAAACCGGCCAATCAGAATAGGAGCGACAGTGAACCATTAAACCTATGGATAACGAGTGACCAATCATAATCAACGGAAGGACATTTCAAAATACAGTAAAAATGCATAAAACAGCTGATTGGTTGAGCTAGCGGGGGCTTGTCTATCTCGGCAAATCAGAATAGAAGCGACAGGGACCCATTATAGCCTATGGAGAAGTTTGAACCAATCAAAATCCAAGGTGGGACAGTTCAAAATACAGTAAAAAGGCAGAAAAGAGCTGATTGGTTAATGCGGCGGGGACTTGGCTATCCCATCCAATCAGAGCGCAAGCTACTTCTCCCATTGTAGTCTATGGAGAGATGGGCGCAATGCAATCTCGGCGCTCAGCGCCGTGCGGCATGGAGTATGAATAAAAAAATAATTTTTATTAAGTGTGAAACATTATCAGATAAAGAGCTGAAACCTTCTTTAAAAATAAAGCACTTAAATCCCTAACAACGCGTTTGTCGCCGAGACCGGCGCTACATAGGGAATTGCAATAGAGAGACTCGCCGGGAAATACAGTAATTCGAATTGTTTCAGCTCTTCTGATTGGTCGGCATAAACCAGCCAATCGGGAATTAGGGCGAAGTGGCCCATTATATCCTATGGAGGAGAATTGACCAATCAAAAATAGGAGCGACGGGGCCCCCTTTAAAACCCTTTTGGGGAAAAAAAATTGCCCAAATCTTATTCCAAGGGGGGGACAGTTAAAAATTTACAGAAAAAGGGGCAAAAAACGAGCTGATTGGTTGAGCTAGGGGGGCTCGCCCGCTTAGCCAACAGAGCGCGAGCTACTTTCTCTAGATTTCAAAGGGGAAAAAAATTTCCCGAGCGGCTCTGTGATTGGCTAATTTAAAAGGGGGGGGGTTTGCCGTTATTTGGACCAAGGGGAGAGCGAGCGCGCCCCTTTTGGTTTTCTAAGGCAATCTGAAAAACTGTACATTCCCAAAATTTAAAAATGATAAGCTACAGAAGTTGTCCCGATGTGATATAAAATGAATAATAATTTGGGGGTAAAAAAAAAAATTTGAATTCAAAAAAAATAGGGTTTATTTCTTTTTTTTCGTTATCCAAGGCCCCAATATTTAGGGGTGCAACAAAAAGAAAAAAATTAAACAGGGATTTTATTGATTTAATATTTTTTTTTCTTTCCCCCCATATTATTATTCATTTTATATCCCCATCGGGACAAAATTTGTAGTCTTAAACATTTGATTTCGGCCATGTAAGTTTTATTTCGATTGCATTAGGGAAAACCCCTAGGGGGGTCGTCGCTCCCATTGGGCCCAAAAAACGGGCCCCCCCTTTAATTTTGCCAATGACAGGCTGCTCGGAATTTCTTTTCCCCATAGAAAATTTTATGAGAAAATAGCTCGCGCTCTTTATTGGCTAAGCTGGCGGCCCCCGGGTAGCTCAAAACCCAAACAGCTCGGGTTTTTGCCTTTTTACTGTATTTTTTAACTGCCCGCCTTTGAATTTTGTTGGTCAAAAAAATTTTTTTCAATAGGTTTTGGGTCCCCGTCGCTCCTATTCTGATTGGTCAATTCTCCTCCATAGGTTTTAAAAGGGCCACTGTCGCTCCTTTTTTTGATTGGGTGGTTTTTTGCCGACAATCAGAAAAGCTTAAACAATTCGGAAAATTTCTGTATTTCCCCGGGGGTTCTCTCTATTGCAATTCCCTATTTTAGCGCCGGTTCCCCGGGGACAAACGCGGTTTTTTTCGGGGGTTTTAAAATATTTATTTTTAGAGGGAATGTTTTAGTTTTATGTGATAATTTTTTTTCATTTAATTAAAAAAAGATTTTTTTTTATTAATACTTCATGCCCCACGGCGCGGGCGCCGAGATTTCGTGCCCCCCTCTCCCATAAAACTACCCAAAGGGGGGAAATAGCTCCGCTCTGATTGGGGGGGGGATAAACCCAAAACCCCCCTAGGGGTCAGCCAATCAGTCTTTTCCCGTTTGGTTTTACTGTATTTTTTAACTGTTTTCCCCCCTTGGGTTTTGATTGGTTTAAAAAAATTCTTTTCCCCCGGATATAATGGGTCTTTGGGCGCTCCTATTCTGATGGGGCAAAAAGTTCTCCCTAGGTTTTAATTTGGGGCCGTTTGCTTTATTTGATTTGGGTGGTTTTTGCCGACCAATGAGAAGAGGGTTAAAAAAAATTTGAATTACGTATTTCCCCGGGAATTTCCCCTATTTCAATTCCTTTTTGTAGCGCCGGTCTCGGCGACAAACGCGTTTGGGAGGGATTTTATTTTAAAGAATTTTTATTTGAAGGTTTAGGGTCTTTTTCGAGAAATTTTACAGTTATTTAAAAAAGTTTTTTTTTGTAAAACTCCATGCCGCACGGCGCTGAGAGCGGGGTTTGATGGGGCCCATCTCTCCAAAGTTCCCAATGAGGAAGTAGCTTGCGCTCCGGGTTGGTGGGATTGCCCAAACCCCCCCTAACAAAATCAGCCCCTATTCTGCATTTTTCTGGATTTTGAACTGTCCCGCCTTTGAATTTTATTGGTCAAAAGTTCTCCATAGGTTTTAATGGGTCTTTGTCGCTCCTTTTCTGATTGGCTGAGCTAGCCAAGCCCCCCTAGCTCAACCAATCAGCTCTTTTCTGCATTTTTACTGTATTTTGAACTTTTCCCACCTTTGATTCTGATTGGTCAATCATTCTCCATAGGTTTTAATGGTTCAATGTCGCTTTCTATTCTGATTGGCCGGTTTTTTGCCGACCAATGAGAATTAGCTTTCAGAATTTGAATTACTGTATTTCCCGCTAATTTCCTATATCCTAATTCTCGAATAAGGATATTGAAAAGTGATCTTGTTTTATGTATTTTTTATTTTTAAGGTTTCAGCTCTTTTTCTGAGAATGTTTAACGCCTTTATAAAGGCGATTTTTGATTCATACTCCGCACCAACATGTGGAATGATTTCTCGCTGTTTTCCAGCCTGTCTCGCATCGGAACAGATTTTCAGCGCAGTCCCGCATGGCGCCTAAGTCCTGCACTGCGCCCATGTCCCCGCACTGCCCCCCACACACTGGCGAGGCGCAGGGAACTTTTCCCCACATGTACGAGTGCACCTCCTCGGGACGAATCTTTGGCGCCGTGCCGCACTGCGCCTCAGTCCCCGCACTGCGCCTAACACACTGGCGAGGCCCGGCGGACTTTTCTCCGCATGGATGACCGCACTACCTCCGGCGGCGAATCTCAGGCACAGCGCCGCACTGCGCCTAAGTTCCCGCACTGTGCCTAACACACTGGCGAGGCGCGGCGGGACTTTACATGGGAAAGTTGAGCGCGCCCGGCCTGACATAAATAGGCGCAGATTTTGCCGGAAAACTAGCGGAAAAGCGCGCCCCAACCCGGCGAGCTTCATACATGTCGCCCTAAATGCGACACAAGTATTTTTCTAATTGTTTTTATTTTTAATGCGTTAAAGAGTCGTAAAACATAATAAACCTAAACATAGGATATTTTGTAGATTCATAATCCTAATGTTATCCTAATGACCGATAGAAAAGATACTGTAACATATTTTAATGTCTCATGTAAACAACACAAAAAAACCTAAAGGAAACAAAAAAAGCTGGAGTTGCATTTTTTCATTTCCCTCAGAAAGAGTTAATAAGTTAATCAATAAGTAGTGAAAGAGGCTCATCCATGCATAAAAACAAGCCGTCATACAACTATGTTGATGTAATCAGAGTGATCTGAGGGTGTTGGGAGGGACAAAGCCTAACTTTGGAAACTGCTGACTGAGACATGAAGGCAGTGCACACTGCTTATGGATGTGGACTCCAATACACCAATAGACTACCTACTGAAATGTAAATGTAAGCCTCTGACACAGAAGCAGAGACTTCAGAGAGAATGAAAAAAGAGAGAGCAGCCAGAGCAAGACAGATGGTGGCCAGAAAAGCAATATAAGAGAGCAGAGCTGAGGCAGCACAGATATTGGTTGACATGATGCCCTTGTAAGACAGAATTTTGTGTAACATTGTGCCCTTGGTTCAGGAGTCATTACGTTACATTAATCACAACATCAAAACTGCCAGCTACAACTGTAAACTAAATTTATGTTTCCAAGTAAGACCTGCTAAGCATACTGAAATTATGCTGTATGTTTCTTCTAACTGCCAAGCTTCAAGTGCCTCGTGTGAGTAAAGTGTTTCTAAGTTTTCAAAAGACAAAATGTGATGGTGGAAGTATTGCTGTAACATCCCCTCCGAGAGGTGGTCAACTCTTGTCCATTGAAAATACCAGCACCGGCCTGCACACAAAAGACTAACTACAAAACTATCATATCAGTTTGATCTCACTTCTACTTCATGTAGTCCGCAGAATAGAGGAGGCAAGAATGGCAAAGTTGTCATCTAGTTAGTAGTTCAGGGACAATGACCCACTGCAGGAGGAACTGGCAGACCTACACATCATTGGATGACTTGATTCACAAGAAGCAAATAGTAGGAGCTGTGGGACAAGCTGATGGAGGCAACAAATTTTTATTTTTTGTTCATTTATATAGTGCTGATGCATTCTGTAACAATGCATAGAGATTGTCTCTTTACAGGAAGATAGTGTAGATAGTGAACTGGGGCTTAATAATAAAATTGTGGGTTGAAAGGAGGGAGGGGTTAAAACAGTTAATAGGGATATCATGAGAAGAGATATATAAAAACATATAGCACGTGTATTTCAATGCCAGACACCTCAATTACAAGACTAAGAAAGTAGAATAAGCAAGACATGGCTGGGTGATAGCTCTGACTGACCAATTAATTTGTAAGGTCATAGTCTGTTCAGAAAAGATTGTACAAAGTAGAAAGGAGAAGTAGTTTAATTATAAGTAAGATATTTTCTAAAACCCAAAATGTGTTAAGGAAAGTAATATGTGTAATCTAAATGAGTGGAAATAAGGATAAGGAGAAAAAATAAGAAAATTTTTCTTTGGGCTTGTTTTAAGCCCTTACAAAGCACAAGGCAGAACGTGCATTGGGGCGCGTATCCACATTTTGTACCCTCCATCCATATCTATTTGCCATCTGCCTTAGATAAGGTCAGATATTTATATTATATACATGTTTACTTATGTGTTATTGGTCCATTGAAGGTTGGTTATTTATATTGATATGTATATACTGTAGTTTAATATTGTTGCAGATTGGGCAAACCCCCGTGGGTTCTTTACATGTACAGTCATATGAAAAAGTTTGGGCACCCCTATTAATCTTAATCGTTTTTAGTTCTAAATATTTGGGGTTTTGAAAACAGCATTTAAATTTGATATATCTAATAACTGATTACACGTAATATTTCCGGATTGAAATGGATTTATTGTATAACACAAAATGCAGTAATAAGGTGTAGCCTTTTTCTTGAAATGCTAAGCAAGTAGGCCCGCCTAAGTAGGGTTCCCCATCCCCTTCAGCCCTTTAATATATCGAATCGGCCAGTGCATTAAAATAACAACTCTTTAATACTTTCATTAAAAAAGGAATGACCGTATTTGACAGTATGTTATTTTAAAACTAGTTTAAAGCAAACTTAGCAAATGGTTTGCGGCGTCTCCCGTTCAGAGTCCGTTCATGGCGCCCCCGGCATGGGAAAGCGAGAGACGCCGGCAATGGGGCAGAACTGGTACCTTGGACGTTTCGGGGATAGCCCCCCCCTTCCTCAGCCTCGTCATGGGGTTGGTCCAAATTTTATACACATTAAAACCAAAGAAAAAAAACAAAAAACACGCAGAGAACTGGTGTGGTCAGGGTGTTTAAACCCAAAGGGCTTTTAAAAATAAAAACCAGAGAAGCAATAAAGTGAAGGTTCAGAAAAAAACCCGTAGATTAAGATTCTCATTTAAACCCTTTGGTGCTAATGTTCCCAACGGGGAATCAAAATCCCCTTGTTTTAGAAATTTTACAGATAGCTGGGTTTGATCACACAATAACCCTCCAAAAATACCCACTTTAATTCGGAAATCCCGTGTTTAGCAAAGGCAAAATGTCTGGCTACAGTTGTTTCGCCATACTTATTTTTTTTCTACCTCTCCAACCTCGGATTTCATCTTTGATGTTTTTGTTTAAATGCGAATGGCAAAAAAGATGCTCATTGACCCTAATTTTTGATGATCTTGTTGTCTGCCCAAACGTATAATCCCCACAAGGACTTTAAAGCATTGATCAGCCATGCTGGGAGGTATGAACCCCCTTTAATTTAAAGGGCAACCCTGAAATTTTAAAAGTCGAGGTATGATCAAGGGAGTTTAAAACATATCGCAATGGAAAGTAGCAGCTCCCCAGAGAGGGAAATTTTTGATAAACAATCGTAAACAAAAATAAGAAATTGAACGGTGTTTATACAGGTCAACATATGATAGGCATTTGTATGATTGACAGGTGATACTCAAAAATTGGGAAAAATTTTGCGGGGGATGAGGGAAATATGGCCATTTATTTAGAGGCCCCCTATATGGGTAACCGTTTAAAAGGGGGAACCATTGGGCAAACTTGTTTTTGATCTAAAACGCAAGACGATGTAAAAAATTCAAACGTGCTTAGAAGCTTAGAAAAGGCACTTTTGCTTGAGGTGCCCGAAATGCGCTTCTATAATCAGGGTGATTCCATTTTGGGCCATCCGACAAAAGGGATATGCCATTTTGATTAAAGGGTTTCATTCCTGCGGGCAGCAGTGGGTGATCTATATCTTAAAGTCCTTGTGGGTATATATTCGTTGGACGACAACAAAAATCGTCAAAATTAGGCTCAATGGCTTTGTTTGCCTTTTGTACATTTAAAAAGCAATTTTTCTAAAGATGCAATCCTGGGTTGGGGAGGGAGAAAAGAAAAATAAGTAGGGGGAAACAACTGTAGCCGACATTTTGCCTTAGCTAACAGGTATTTCCCAAATAAAGTGGTGTATTTTTAAGAGGGTTATGGTGTAGATCAAACCCAGATTGTAAGATTACTAAAAAAGAGAGGGGATATTGGATTTCCCGGGTTTGGGGCATTTGCCCCAAAAGGGTTTAAAAGAGAATCTTAAAACCGGGTTTTTCTCTGAACCTTAAATTTATTGTTCTCTGGGTTTTATTTTGGTAGAAATCCTTATAGGGGTTAATCCCGTGACCCCCACCCGTTTTTGCTGTGTTTGTTTTTTTTTTTTGTCTTTGGTTTTTTTTGTGTATATATATTGGGGGCCCAAAACCCCATGATCGATGTGCTTGGGAAGGGGAGGGCTATCCCCCAAAAGTCCGAGGTATCGTTCGCTCGATTGCCGGCGTTTCGCTTCCTTGCCAGGGCGGCGCCATGAACGGACTTGAACGGCAGACTTGCCGCAACTCATTTGCTAAGTATTGCTTTAAATGATGTTTTTCATAGGGGCTATGTCAACTGGGTCAATGTCCATTTTTTAATGAAAGTATTTAAAGAGATTGTTATTTTAATGAAATGGCTCATTCCCTTATATATTTGTGACTAAACAAAAAAGTGCATATGATTAAACCCAAAAATTTGACCGGTGCAAAAGTATGGGCACCCCAACAGGAAAAGTGAAATTATATTTTGAGATCCTCCTTTTGCAAAAAATAACAAACCTCTATTTCGCTTTTTGTAGTTTTAATCGTTCCTGGATCCTGGATGAAGGTATTTTTGACCATTTGTTTTCAAAACAATTTTAAGTTCAGTTAAAGTTTGATGGTGCGAGATGGACAGCCCCCTTTTTAAAGTATCCCCCAGATGTTCAATGTTCGGGCTATGGGCGGGATGGCCATTCCAGAACATTGTAATTGTTCCCCTGCATGAATGCCCGAGTAGATTTGGAGCTGTGTTTGGGATCATTGTCTTGCTGAAATATCCATCCCCGCGGTAACTTCAAATTCATCATGATTCTTGTACATTATTATGAAGAATCTGCTGATACTTAGTTGAATTTCCATGGACCCTCAATTTTAAAAAAAGATTTCCGGGTACCGGCTTTGGGCCCACACAGCCCCAAAGCATGAGGGAAAACCTCCACCAAATTTTACAGGGGGTTTGGGGGCAAGTGTTTTTGGGACGCCAGGGCATAACCCCTTTTTTCTATGACCAAACCAACTCAATCTTTGTTTCATCAGTCCACAGGACCTTCTTTCCAAATGAAGCTGGCTTGTTCAAATGTGCTTTTGCATCCCTCAGGCAACTCTGTTTGTGGCGTGCTTTCAGAACGGCTTCTTTCGCATCATTTCTCCCATACAGCTTCTCCTCGTGCAAAGTGTGCTGTATTGTTGACCGATGCACAGTGACCCCATCTGCAGCAAGTAATGCTGCAGCTCTTTGGAGGTGGTCTGTGGATTGTCCTGACTTTTTCACCTTCTTCTTCTCTGCCTTTTGATATTTTTCTTGGCCTGCCACTTCTGGGTTTACAAGAATTGTCCCTGTGGTCTTCCATTTCCTTATATGTTCCTCCACAGTGGAAACTGACAGGTTAATCTCTGAGACAACTTTTTGGTTTTCCTTCCCCTGAACAACTATGTTGAACAAAACTTGTTTTCAGATCATTTGAGAGTTGTTTTTGAGGAGCCATGATGCCACTCTTCACAGGAGATTCAATTGGAGAACAACTTGCAATTGGCCACCCTAAATACCTTTTCTCTTCATTTGGATACACTGGCTATTTAAGTTTTTAAAACTCAGTGAGGTTACAAAACCAAAAGTTGTGCTTCAGAAAGTCAGTAAAAAGTAGTTAGGAGTATTCAAATCAATAAAAAAGATAAGGGTTTCCCAAATTTTTGCACCAGTCAAAATTTGGTTTAATGCATATTGCACATTTTGTGTTAGTACAATAAACCCCATTTCAATCCGGGAAAATATTACTGTGTCCATCATTTTATTAGATATATCAAATTGAAATGGCTGTTGCAAACACCCAGATATTTAGAACTAAAAATGATTAAGATTAATAGGGGTGCCCAAACTTTTTCATATGACTGTATAATTAGGAGTGGTAACCTTGTGTACACACATTTTTGCAGTACTATTGCCATTACTTTTATTGTGTATTTTATATTTTGTGCTTTATTTTTTCTAATAAAGATTGGATTTTTAAATTATTTTCAGTGGTTTTATGGTTGTAGGTGTTATATAAGTGACAATTATAAACAAATACTGTGTTACTAAATAAGTAAAGCACAAACAGTTGCATTTTTCATGTGTTCATGTACCATTTTTGTCTTATCTGCGCTAAAAGTGCTGTAGAATAATCAGGTGAACTTGGGCAAGCATTTTAGCACAAATGCACAACATCATGCTTGGAGGTAAAAGAACACTACACACTAATATCATAACCTCATCTCAACTGTGAAGAATGGTAGATGGACCATCTTGGTTTGGGGCTACGTTGCTTCATATATATAATATCCCCTATATCCCCTATATAATATATAATATCCCCTTTTATGTAGCATGCTTCCTATCCTTGCCAATCTGAAAGTCCCCATGCCTTCTTAAATACTCTATAAGAAAAGGTATTGGCAACAATAGACTTTAAAATTCCTTTACTCGTATCAAAAAATGTAAAATCTTACATAGCCAACAAGGCTTACCGCACATTTGTTTAGCTTTAGAAGCACGGGAGCATGCTCATCCATATAACATACTCGTAAAGTTCATAGAATCCGTCTTTGGAAGCAATGTTCCTGAGGAGACTCCTCCTCCTCCTCATAGCCTGAACACCTTGTAATAAACAATACATTTAAAAGTATATTGAAAAATGTAACAGGAGAATGAATGAGCAGCTCTCTATAGCCAGAAGAGATGTTGGGTAATGCGACAAGACAATGACTCAATGCATAAAAGTAATTAACTAAAGATAACAGGATAACAGTGAGCAAGGGCAAATTGCCTGAAACGCTTCTGTTGTCATACCGCCAGTGTGCACTAAGTGTTGTTGCCGGAGTGCTGTTTTAACTATTTGCTAATAAACGTGGATGTTTTTACCTGAACTGGACTCGGGAGTATTTGTACGAGATCTTCGCCCGGATATCCGCTTTTGTGTATGTGCTACCGCTTGGCCGGCGGTGAGTCTTTGGGAGGTAATCACCACATCAGGATTCTCGGCAAGGAAAGCGATTACAAGTCCGCGACAAGGTGAGCTGTGCTTTTTCTTTTTGCATTAATGCGACAAGACAATGACTCAAAGCATAAAAGTAATTAACTAAAGAATGGTTAAAAAAACTGGAAATTTATGCTTTATAATGGCAAAATCTGAGTCCTGACCTTAATCCTATCAAAATGCCCTGACCAGGGGCGTAACTACCGGGGCAGCAGACGTAGCAGCTGCCCCGGGGCCCGTGCTCTTAGGGGGCCCGGCGCAGCTGCTACCACGTCCGCTACCCCGGTAATGCCTCTCCGCTCCACTGCCGGCGGTCGAGGAGCTGAGGGGCCCTCTGGCCCAAGCGTTCAGAGTCAGCGCTAACCGGAGGAAGCAGAATATAGCTCCGCTTTCTCCGCTCTGCTACTTCCCCTGCCGGCTTTCTGTGATCACATGGGTGGTGCGGTGACGTCACATCACCGCGCTGCCCCCGCTGTGCACAGGGGCTGTAGCGCGACGCATCGGGGGAGCGTGGACAGAGGTAAGTAAGTTATTTATTATTTTACCTACAGTATAGCTTGCCTAAATAGCCCCCCTGCCTGTCTATATACCCCCAGCCTGCCTGCATAGCCCCCCAGACTTTCTATATACCCCCAGCCTGCCTACATAGCCCCCAGCCTGTCTATATACCCCAAGCCTGCCTGCATAGCCCCCCAGCCTGTCTATATACCCCAGCCTGCCTGCATAGCCCCCCAGCCTGCCTAAATAGCCCCCCTGCCTGTCTATATACCCCAGTCTGCCTAAATAGCCCCCAGCCTACCTACATAGCCCCCAGCCTGTCTGCATAGCCCCCCAGCCTGCCTACATAGCCCCCCAAGCCTGCCTACATAGCCCCCCCCCTAAAGCCTGCCTATATAGCCCCGGAAAGCCTGCCTCTATAGCTCTGTAAGTCTGCCTTCCTGAATAGCCCTATAGCCCCCGTGACGCCTGTCTGCCTATGTAGCCCCTATAACCCCCTAAAGCCTGCCTGTCTACTTATATGGGGCCCCTTTAGCTACCTAAACCATCCCTACCTACCTATATGGTCCCTATGGCCCACCTAACCCCTGTCTACATATATGGCTCCCTATAGCTACCTAAACCCTGCCTGCCTATATGGAGATTCTATTGCCTACCTTGCCTATCTGGGGCCCCATATAGCCTATCTAAACCCTGCCTGCCTAAATGGACCCCATATAGCCAGGGGGGCAGGTGCTGGAAAAGTCAGGATTCTAAGATATTTGTGTCTAAATCTCCAGGGACACGTGGTTGGGAGAAGTCATGATGGCGGTCTGGACCGAATGCAGAACAAAAGGGAAAGTCAACGACTCGTCAGAGAAACGTCACCTGTGAGTCACAAGATGTAACTGCACTTCAATCACATATGTCTGCAGAGTCTGTGTACACTGGTGTCTACCACTATATGGTCACTATACGGTGGTTATATACAGTCTGCAGAGCCTATGCACACTAGTATATACCACTATATGGTCACTATATGGCGGTACTATTGGACTTCGTGTACTGATCAGTAATAGTGTACGGGTATTATTCAGTCACTTTGTGGTCATGTTCTGGCGCTATAATCAGGTCCATATGTAGTAGCGTTATTGGTAATGTTGGTCTTGGTATAGTGGATTTGTTTGGTAGCAGTATGATGGTGATATGTATGGTGAGGTATTTGCCCCTTGTATTATCTATATTATCTAACTGCATGTCCTGGTAAATGTTCGTGGTCAGGAAGGTGGGTATGGGGTGGGGGGGTGGGGGTAGGGGGCCCCATCCAAAAGTTTGCTTTGGGGCCCTGGCTTCTCTAGTTACGTCCCTGGCCCTGACCATGACCTGAAGCGGACTGTGCATTGAACGCCTCCCAGCGTTATTAAGGAATTAAAATATTGCAGGAAGGTATAGTCCAAATTTTTCTATAACATTGTGCACACTGTACTTGCAGCTACCTGAAGGGCCACATGAATAAAAACTGTCTAGGTCTAAAACTCAATTTGTTGTCCATAGCAACCAATCAGAGCTCCCCTTTCATTTCATATAGTGCTCTGGAAAAATGAGAGGGGCTCTTTGATTGGTTGCTATGGGCAAGTGAGATTGAGACCTAGACAGTTTTCATACATGTGGCCCGAAATGTTTGAATAAGGCGATTGATGCTAAAGGAGGATCTACAGGATATTAAATATAGGAGTCATTTACTTTTTCTCCCTGCACTGGGTGCTGCAGAAAAGACATAAACAGTATAACTGTTTGTGTTATTGGTTTAGTTTAAAGGGGTTGTCTCGCTACAATGATTGGGTTTTAATTTAAAGATCTTTAAAAAACAAGCAGCTTTGCAATATATGTTCATTACAAATGTCCTACTGATTTTGAGCTAGCCCTGTTAGTATTACTACATCAGCTCCTCAAATTTCTATAGCAGGACCTGTTGATCCTTATCTTACTGGCTGTCAGGTCTGAATGACTCATCACCTTTGAAGACAGGTCGGGGCAAGGACCCCCCCAACAGTGTTCTGGAGGGGGAGGAGGGGGAGGAGGATTTCGGTTCTTGTCCTTGCTCTGGTTAACCCTGTGTGTCCCTGTTTCCCCCTCCCACACAGATAATGTGACAGCAGTGCCCTGTCTTTATATAATCATGATATTTTTGGAACTGTGACTATACTAAACTTAGAGTCCCCAGGATTGAAATACTTTTGTTCCCCAGTATTAGTAGACCCCTGAGATAGTAACACTTCCCTTTTTGTTGCGGGAGATGTGGAGATTGTAAGCAAAGCAGGGGATTTAGGAAACCTTGCATCCTTCTGCCTGTTTTTAGCACACCACTTCACCTTTCCCTCTCTCACTCTAGTCAGCCCTCTCCTGAAAGACCGGGGGGAAAACGGGGTGAACCTGAGGCAAACCCCCTCCCCCCCCCCGTATAAAAGTTGTAGCTGCGTGTGTGAAGGGGGGGGGGAGAGGGGCAGAAAAACAGACAACTCCCGCCCTAGTTCAACTTACCGGGGGCACTGACGTTTAAAGTCGAAAGGGGAAACAACCCCTTTAAGGCTTTTTCACACTGTTAAAAAGGGGATGTATCTCCCCCCCGTACTTCACACCATACTGCGTAAAATACGGGGGATACGCCCCAGTCATTATGGTAATCCACGTTCTCAAGAAACTATGGATTACGTTTCTCTCCCGCTTGCACAATCGGGAGTGGGGAGATAGGAAAACATGTTTTATTTACAGCGTATGTCTATGTGGCCAGTGGGCTGCAGGTATCCCTGCCCCGTGGGAGCTCGCACGAGCTTCCGAACTCTGGCGCAATTGCGGGGCGTAATTGCGCCCCACAATTACACTGTCTGAACATAGCCAAAATTGTGTCTTTTTTAAATGTGATTAAAAAGGCCAGTTCACCGGTTTAAATTGTGGGACTTTTTCCCCGCAATTTACCCGTGGGGAGGGGGGCGGGGGGGGGGGCCCGGCAGCTCCCCGCCCCCTTTACACATGCATTACCCACGGGCGGATACCCGTGAATAAGTAGCATGCATTCCCCTGTTCCGTTGTCGATTGGGGGGGGGGCCGTAAACCTAGTCATGGGTTAGGCGCAAATTACGGACTGAAATCCATCCCAAATAAGCCGTGTGAAAATGGCCTAACAAAAAAATTTTCCTAATGTATTTTTTAGCAAAACAGAAATATGGTACTTTAAAAGTGTTGACTATTTATTTCTTGCACAAGAGGCAGCAAATAAGAAGAATGTAGTTTAAGTACCCTGATATAACCTCGAAAGCAAAAAAAAAAACTTGGGAAAAATTTTACTTTAGTATTTGTTTTATTATTTTCAGATTAATGTTCTATTTATTTTATTTTTCATTTATTATTTACAGCTACAATTAAATTTCCAGTTCTTGATAACCCTCTTATGAACACAGCTTTTAAGCATTCAATTTTTTCATGTGCAGGATGGATTTTTAAGATGCTTGCTTAATATTCATTATTTTAAATAATGAATTCCACAAAGCTTTTATGTTTTTTTTTTTTTCTAATCATTTGCAAAACCCCATTCAAGAATCAAAACCAAAATCCATTATCTTATATACAAAAAAAGTTAAAATTTTGAAATTCAAGGGTTTATTTTTTTTCCCTTTTTGGGCAATAATGTTTGGGGGAAACAATATCACATACTGTTTCTTCTTTTTAAATAAATTAGGGGGCCCTTAAACAGCAACTACATTTTTGTAATTGGGTCTTTGAAAAACCCAATTCATTATTCTACCATTGAAAATACTGCACATGAATAAGTGCCATTGACCCCTACAAAAATAGAGCACCCATTGCCTAAATGATAATGTAACATTTTTTTTAACAAGCAATGCCTTCTTAAATGGTATTATGTCTGTTTTATGCACAATACAGCATTAATGGATTGATTTTTGCAAAAAGTCAAAGTACAAAATCTGAAAAAATCTAAGTTCTGCACGTATAGTATAGTAATTAGAGATGGGCGAATTTTATTTTACGAATGGAATTTTTTGAATTTTAGGAAAACTTCGGTTCGGAAAGAAGTGAAATTGGGGACTTCGGTGAACGAAGTGTGCTTTTCATTTTATAAAATGGCTGCGAGCACATTATGCCGTAACATGGTCAAAGCACTCTGGAGAAGAAGGTGCATAGCCTGCAATGACATGTGCAGAGATGAATGCCAATCAGAGACACGCGGGAATCTGTGACGTTCACCCGCAACTATATAAGGACCTGAGCGCTGCCGCAGGGGATCTTCATCCCGCTCTCACTGTACTGATAGGAAATGGCACTGCTGGTGATAGCGCTTTCTAAGAACTGATTTTACACAGCGAATTTTATGTGGGGTTGTCTCTTTCTTGTCTCAGAGACTGTTCCTCTGAATGTCTATTTCTGATTTTTTGGGGGTAAATTGGATCTGAAATCCAGTGTGCGTCCACTGCACTGCATATACATTCAATATCCAAGTGTGATCTAAGCCAGTTCCTGTTGTTTTTCAGTTAAAGAAACACGTTATTTACAATACAAATTCCACTTCAATTTTGCTGCGACATTTCTATTGCGCAATTTACAACCAGGGGTTAATTAAGCGTTGTATTGCAGGTGTGCTGACCCCAAGAAACACACATTTTCAACGTCAGAATAAATAAATTTTTTTCTCCCTGTATCCTAATTCATAAAGCAAAGGTTAATTACAACTGTATCTCATGTTGTATGGCGTAGAAAACACCGCAATTGTAACACTCTACAAAGCTACTAGATTGTGGGGCTCAATTCTTGGTGCAATTTACATCCAGAGTTAATTAAGCGTTGTTTTGCTGGTGTTGCTGACAAAATAAACCTACTTAATCAACGCCAAATATATATAAATTTTTCCTTAGCCTAATTCACAAGCAAAGGTTAATTACAACTGTATCTCTTGTTGTGTGGAGTTAGAAAACACCAATTTGTAACACGCCTACAAACTACTGTTTGTGCGGCTCAATTCTTTGCGCCATTTACTCCAGGGATAATTAAGCGTCTGTTTTGCTGGTGTGCTGACAAAAATAAACCTCCTTTTATCCAACGCAAATATATATACAATAGGTTCCATAGCCTAATTCACACGCAAGAGGTAATTACAACTGTATCTCTTTTTGGGTGGAGTACAAAACACGGCAATTGTAACAACGCTACAAAGCTACTAGTCTTGCGTCCACAAATCTTCTTTGCGCAATTACATCCAGGGTTAATTAAGCGTTGTTTTGCTGGTGTGCTGACAAAAAATAACCGACTTTTTCAACGCCAAAAATAAATAAATTTTCCTTAGCCTAATTCACAAGCAAGGTTAATTACAACTATCTCTTGTTGTGTGGAGTAGCAAAACCACTGCAATTGTAACACGCAACAAAGCTCCTAGTTTATTGCGGCTCAATTCTTTGTGGCAATCATACATCAGGGGTTAATTAAGCGTTGTTTTGCGGGTGTGCTGACAAAAATAAACCGACCTTTTATCAACGCCAAATAAATATAAATTTTTCCTAGCCTAATACACACGCAAAGGTGTAATTACAACTGTCTACTCTATGTTGTGTTTAGAAGAAAACACGCAATTGTAACTCGCTACAAAGCTACTAGTTTGTGCGCTCAAGTTCTTTGGGCGCAATTTACATCCAGGGGTTAATTAAGCTTGTTTTGGCTGTGTGCTGAACAAAATAAACGTCTTTTCAACGCAAAAATATATAAATTTTTCCTTAGCCTAATTCACAATCAAAGGTTAATTAACAACTGTATCTCTTTTATGTGTGGCGTAGAAAAACACGGCAATTGTAACAACACGCTACAAGATACTAGTTTGTTGGCTCAATTCTATTGCCAATTTACATCCAGGGGTTGAATTTAGCGTTGTTTTGCTGTGTGCTGACAAAAAATAAACGTCTTTTATCAACGCCACATATATATATTTTTTTTGTTAGCCTAAAATCACAACAAAGGTTAATTACAACTTTATCTCTTGTCGTGTGGCGTAGAAAATTACACCATTGTAACTCCTACACAGCTACTAGTTTGTGGTGGCACAATTCTTATTGCGCAATTTACATCAGGGGTTTAATTAAGCGTTGTTTGTGCTGCTGTGCTGACAAAAATAAACCGTCTTTTTCAACACCCGAAATATAATCAACTTTTTCTTGTAGCATAATCACAACGAAGGTTATTTAAGTCCTGTTTTGGTTGCATTTACATTTAGTAAACACACAGTGCTTTAAACGACACATACAAGTAAATATTTTCCTGGCCATAATGGAGTCAGCAATTTTATATCCAAGGGTTACCCAAGTTGTTTACTGGCTTCATTTGGAGTCAAAACAGGGTGTAATATTTTATCATATACAGATAACTTCATCAAACCGTGTCTGTACATTTTAAACAAACAGTATGTCAGACAGAGAGTGGCAGGCTCTTGCAACTGCGAGTGGCAGTGGGGCACAAACATTTCTGAAAACGGGCCCAGGTCGTCACACAGCAAGGCGACGTCGCAGCAGGGGTCACCGGTGAGCCACAACAGCCCTGTCATCTAAGCGGCCGTGTGTTGTTCAGCAACCCAATTTTCCTTGATTGGTTGACTAGTCCTCCTCTTCCTCCCAGATGACATCTTACAACCCCAGCCAAGAGTCGGTGGGGAAACCTCAGACACAACACTAGTTTGCAAGGCCCGGTGCGCGGGGTCAGACGGCCCTCACTCTGTCCTCAGACCCGCCTCTGTCCCATCCAGTTCCCCTCAGCCAGGAATCCTACTATGTTGGTCTGGCTCAAGCGCCACTATATAGCGAGTATGAACAATTTGAGGAGGGCAGTCAGCAGCTACTTGCAGGCCGAAGAAATGTGGCCAAGATCCCCCAAGCTGTCATGCAGTAGGTCGGCAAAGATAGATGGTGGAGAGTGCATGTAGGTCATGTGGTGAGAGGTCAGCCTCGGCTTAAAACAAACCGGTGATGAGGACTATGACGATGAAACACAAATAATGATGAGTAGCAGTCAGACCGCACTTGGGAGCCCGGTGAAGCAAGGGCTATCATCATCGTCCGAGAAGAGGGCGTCATCTTTGCGCGTCAGGCAGCGTCGCAGTCCAGCAAGTGGGTTGTGTGGCGCGTGATACAGCAGGGTATCAAGCAGTTTGAGGTCGGAGCCAGAGCGGCCACGTGTAGAAAACCCGCTACGCATGGTCCAAGACATAGCGCACAGGGGGCACAGCGAGGCAGCGGCGGCAGTAGTCACTCAGTGCGGAGCGTTGGTCGGTTAAAATCAGCTACTCTCGGGTGCAGTTCTTTGCTAAGACACCGGAGGAGCCCTAATAAGGGTGTATATGTAGAATCTAGTGGGCAGAAAGTGAAAGCGGGGCCAGGGAGCAAACGTTTGGCACAACGGCCCTGCGTCAACTACATGCATATAGCGACCCATCCGGTGAGCCTGTGAGAAACGTGGCTTCGATGTGTGGTCCAACCTGCCCGCACGCAGCAGCAGCAGCGGCCAGTGGCACGCCATGCCATATCAGCCAGTCAAGGCCTCCACCACCACTGCGAACGGAGCTGTTTCTCTTTGACATCCTCTCCCGGTCCATATTCTCCTGCTCCTCGCTACTCCAAGGTGCGCCAGCAGGTCGTCAGATAGAGGCGAATGTAAAGAGACAACAGTATTGCGTCCAGACCATCCTAAGGTGCAGCACTGACCGTGCTCCAGTCCCAAGTTGTTGGTACTGCAGTCCCTCACCTTTCAAATGGTGGAACTCTTCTGCAACCATTTTTTTTTTTCAGAGAACTAATGGCTTGTGCCGAGCCCGATGGATGAGTTCCAGCCGTAATTTCTTTTCCAAAAAGGCATCTACCACACTTCATAAATATGTAGAACAGAAAGTCGGGGGGGTCAGTCCTTTAGCTTTTCGTGTTTGTTCCCAAGTACATCGGCAGCGGCTGAACGTCTTGGATCTGTAACTACCGGTCAGGGACCAGTACATGTCCCTTTAACGGCCCACTGGGTGAATGTGCTTCCTGCCCAGGCCCACACCAACAACTTGGAAACAGGAGAGCGCCTGCATTCCTCACCTCCACGTTGTCAAACAGCTGCTCCTGCGCCAATTGTCCGCTCCTCCTCCTCCACCACCACCAATCTCACCTCCACAAGTACTGCTCCATCATACCACATTGTGTAGGGCACAGTCGCGTGTCCACGCAGTTCTACACCAAGCTTGCCTCGCGAATGAAGTCACTACAGGGGAGGAAACTGCTCCGCTTCATGCAGCAAAGAAAAACGGATGTGTGGCATTCTTCCTTCGCGCCAACTGCAAATCGGAACCATGGTGACGACAATGGGAAGGAACATGGGTGTCCGCGGCTGCCACACCGATGATGGGATGTCCATAGCGCCCTGCATGGCTCACGTGTTTCAATCTGGTTGTAAAAAGTTCCTGAAGTCTTCCAACCGATCTTCAGAACATTCTGAAAATGGCCAGGAAACTGTTCAAATTGCACTTTATCCATTCGTACAAAGCCAGGACAACCCTCCGGCGAGTTGCAGCGGCAGAACGGCCCTCTCCCCAACACGCTCTGATATTCGATTTTCCTTCCACCCCGGAATTCCAGCCTGCACATGTTGGACAGACTTGTATGAACAAGAAAGGCCATTAAAACGATTTTTGATGATCCGGCAACAGAAGTACTGCCCCTGTGTAACTTGATGTTCACCAGTGGCAGCGCAAGCGTGACACCAGCCGTTTGTTGAGGCCATTCGAGTAGGCCACGTTATTTGTCAGTCGCCAGGACTACGGGATGAATAACGTCATTCCACTGCTTCATGTCATGGAACAGATGCTGAAAAATCTGTCTGTGCAGGGTACTGTAGATGTAGCGACTACATCTCGTGGCAACATGAGTCCGTGGGGACTGAAAATGGAGGAGGAGAGGAGGAGGAGGACATTGGAGCAGAAGCATTGTCTGGTGAAATGAGTGGATTTTCTACCCAGGTGACAAGAGAGGAGGAGCAGGAGCAGCTGGAGGAGGTGGATGGAGATGAGGAAGACGAGGCAGATGACTCCCAAGCACCGTGGCAGTATACAGTGGAAATGGAGGCAGGGAGCCCCTCGGAGTCACTTGTGCAGATGTCCCGCAGCATGCTTATTTGCCTGGCTAGTGACAGCCGAATAGTCAGCATCCGGCAGAGGGATGACTTCTGGCTCTCCACCCTATTGGACCCTCGCTACCGGTCCAAAATGGGAGCCTTTTTTCCCAGCTATTGAGAGGGAAGACAAACTCAAATACTATAGGGAAATCCTCCGTAATCAGTTGGCCGCTGCCTATGTGCGGCATCGTCCCTCCTCTGACAGGTCTGACCGGGGGTTCCTCAGCGCTCACGTACTACTGCCGCGGCTGCTGGGGGAAGGTGGGGGGGTAGGAGCCGTACCAGCTCCATCAGCAGTAACCTAAGTCTGGAGTCACTAATGAGCAGCTTCCTTCACCCGCCTAGTGAGGAGGGCAGTCACCAGCAGCAGCAGCAGCAGGACATGGAGCATTCCCTGAACCAACAGGTTGTGGCCTACTTGGACAGCACTCTGCCACCCCAGTTAGAAGATCCGCTGGACTACTGGGCAGCCAAACTGGATGTGTGGCCGCAACTTGCCGAGTTTGCAGTGGAGAAGCTGTCCTGCCCGGCCAGTAGTGTGGCATCAGAGCGGGTGTTCAGTGCGGCGGGGGCCATCGTTACCCCAAGGAGAACCCGCTTGTCCACGGGAAATGTTGAACGACTGACCTTTGTCAAGATGAATCAGGCGTGGATCGGCCAGGATTTCCACACACCAATGCCTTAGGCGTCAGTCTGGGTTCAAACTACCTGCCTCGCCACTATTCTGATGCCGCCACCCGCCTGATGCCACACATCTGCTGATAGTTTCTCCATCTGCCTACCACCGTCTTTACCAGGGACTGGTATTGCCACCCACCTCAACACTCTGTCATTGTGCCACTCTATGTGCTCATGCTGCTGCTGCTGTTGCTGTTGCCGTGACATCCACACTGTGTCATTGTGCCACTCTGCGGCCTGGTACTGTTTTTGCCACCTCCAGAATGTCATTGTGCCACTCTCTGACCTCATGCTGTTGCTCCTGTCATCACCTCCACTCTCTGTCATTGTGCCACTGCCTGACCTCATGCTGCTGCCGCCGTGACCTCCGCTCTCAGTCATTGTGCCGCTCTGTGGCCTAATACTATTTTGCCACCTGCAGAATGTCATTGTGCCACTCTCTGACCTCATGCTGCGCTGTGACTCCTGTCGTGCCCTCCACACTCTGTCATTGTGCCACTGTCTGACCTCATGCCAGACGCTGCGTGGCTGCTGCCGTGCCCTCCACACTGTGGCCAACTCCTGTTTTTCGCGCACCGTCCAGAAATTTGTCATTGTGCCACCTGACCTGAACCTCATCTGCTGCCGTGGTCTGCTGCCCGATGCCCTCCACACTGTTAGTCATTGTGCACATGTCAGACCTAATGATGCTGCTGCTGACTGCTCCTGCTAGCCCTGCCACACTTGTGTCATTTTGGTACCACTCTTTGGCCTACTCCTTTTATACTATGACCAGCTCCAGGAAATTCGTCATTGAGCCACTGCCTGACCTCATACTGCTGCCTGCTGTGACCCGCCACTGTGTGATTGTGCCCTCTGTGCCCTAATACTGTTTTCCACCTCCATAATGTCCATTGTGTGCCACAGGCCTGACATCATACGACATGCTGCCTGGCCGTGAACCTCCACACGTGTGTTGTTGCCACTCTGTGCCACTAAATGTTTTGTGCCACCTCCAGTATGCCATGGTGGCCAACTGTCTGACACTCATACTGCGGCCCTATGCCGTGAACTCCACACTGTGTGATTGTGCCACCTAGGTGGCCATAATATGTCCTTGCCGCCCACACATAACTGACATTGTGCCACTGTCTTGACCTCATACTGCAGCTGCCGTGACCGTCCACACGTATTCATTGTGCCACTCTGTGGGCCTCAATACTGTTTTGCGCCTCATGAATGTCATTGTGCCACTGCCTTGATGCCCTCATACTGCTCGCTCGCAGTGACCTCCACTACTGTGTGATTGTGCCACACCTGTCGGCTTAATATCGTTTCTTTTATTTTTTTTCTTTCCATTTCCCGCCTCACTAAATGTCTTGAGTGCCACTGCTGACCTCATACCTGCTGCCAGCCGTGACCTCCACAACTGTGTGATTGGTGCCACTCAGTGGCCTAATACTGTTTTTGGCCACCTCCAGAATGCCATTGTGCCGACTGTCTGACGCCGATACTGCTGCGCGTGACTCCACACTGTGTGAATGTGCCACTACTGTGGTCCTAATAGATGTCTTTGCCGTCCTTCCATAATTAGATATCTTCATTGTGCACTGTCTACCTCATACTGCTGCTGCCTGGTGACCTCCACTACGGTATCATTTGAGCGCACTCTGTGGCCTAATACTGTTTTTATTTTTTCCGCCACCATAATGTCAGTGTGCCACAGTCTGACCTCATACTCTGCTGCCTAACGGACCGTGACCATCCACACATGTATCATTGGTGCCACTACCTGTGGCCTAATACGTGTTTTTTCCAACCTCCAATCCATGTGCCACTGTCTGGACCTCATACGGCGTGGCCGGATAGCACCGCCTGACTCCACACTGTTTGATTGTGCCACTCTGTGCCTAATACTGTTTTTTCCGCCACACATAAGTCATTGAGCCACTGTCTGACCTCATACTGCTGCCTGCCGTGACCTCCACACTGTATCATTGTGCCACTCTGTTGCCTCAATACTGTTTTGCCGCCTCCATGAAATTCAATGTGCCACTGCCTGAACCTCATACTGCAATACTGCGCCGGCCGTGACCTCCACACTGTGTGATTGTGCCACTCTGGTTGCCCTAATACTGTTTTTTTTCCGCCTCCATAATGTCATCTGTGCCACTGTCTCGACACCTCATACTGCTGTCCCGCGCCGTGAACCTCCACACTGTATCATTGTGCCACACTGTGGCCTAATACTGTTTTGCCACAACCTCCAGAATGCCATTGTGCCACTGTCTGACCTCATACTGCTGCCATCGCAGTGACCTCCACACTGAGTGATGTGCCACTCTGTGGCCCTAATACTGTTTTTTCCGCCGTCCATCATGACATTGCGAGTCCACTGTCCTGACATCATACTGCTGCCGCCGTGACCTCCACACTGTAACAATTGATCCTACTCTGTGGCCTAATACTGTTTTGCCACCTCCAGAATGCATTCGTGCCACTGTCTGACCATGCCACTAACTGCTGCCGCCGTGACCGTCCAAACACAGTGTGAATTTGTGCCACTCTGTGCCCTAAACAGTTTTTTTCCTCCTCATAATGTGTCATTGTGGCGCCCACTTGCTGAACCTCATACAGCTGCCGCCGTGACCTCCACACAGGTAATCAACTGTTCAACTCTGTGGCCAAAAACAAGTTTTTGCCACCGTTCCATAATGTCATTGTGCCACTGCCTGACCTCATACTGCGCCTGCCGCGTGACCTCCACACTGTGTGATTGTGCCCACTCGTGCACTAATACTTGTTTTTTCCGTGCCTCCATAATGTCATTTGATGCCACTGTCTCCTTGACCTCATACTGCTGCCCCGTAGGACCTCCAGCAGCTGTATATCATTGTGGCCACTCTGTGGGCCTAATACTGTTTCTGTCACCATCCAGAACATGCCATTTGTGCCACTGTCTGACCATCATACTGCTGCCTGTTGCCAGTGACCTCCACACTTTGTGGATTGTTCCACTCTGTGCCCTAATACTGTTTTTCCTTCCGCTCCATAATGTCATTGGTGCCACGTCTGACCTCATACTGCTGCTGCCGTGACCTCCCACACTGTATCATTGTGCCACTCCAGTGGCCGTAATACTGTTGTTGCCGCCTCCATAATGGAGTCATTGTGCCACTTTGCCGTACCTCATCACTGTGCTGCCGTGGGCCGTGACCTCCCACCGTGATCTGATTGTGCCACTATCCTGTGGCCTAATACTGTTTTTGCCCCTCCATAATCCATTGTGCCCACTGTCCTGACCTCATACGGCTGCCTCCGAGACCTCCACACTGTGTGATTGTGCGCACTCTGTTGGCCTAATACTGTTTTGCCGCCCTCCAGAATGTCGATAGTGTGCCCACTGGCTGACCTCCGATGCAGGCTGCTGCCATGACACTCCAAACTGTGTGAAGTGTTGCCACTCTGTGGCCTAATACTGTTTGTGCGGCCGCCCCAGAATGTCATTGTGCCACTGCCTGACCTCATGCTGCTGTGGCTGCCGCCGTCACCTCCAACTCTATCATTAAGTTTGAGCAACCTACTCATCAGCTTCGTTTTTTCCAGCTCTCAGCTAGCAATGACTTATATCAGGCTACATTCCCGCGTGGGAGTTTTTTGGTCAGTATTTGAGCCCGTCTGTAAGGTGCCCAGGTGAAATTTAATAGTGTGAAGCGATTCAAAACCGGCGCAGTCATGTGCGGTTGTCATACTAAAACACAACCTTGTATGAAAGACCAAACCCAAGCTCCCTCTGCATATTTATAAGCATGCACAACGTTCTACTAAGCACCCTGGCATGCTCTGGGCACCGGAAATATGCTGTTTTTTTAAACGTGATTCGTGCCGAAGTAAATTCGGACCGGAAACGAATTTTGTCGAGAAAATTCGGGCGAAGTGTCCGATAACCGAATTTTCTTGAGAAATTCGGCCATCTCTACCTTAATAACTAACCAGGAACTGGTTGGCAGTCTACCGGCTAGCAAGTTCTATTCACTGGTGCAGTAAACACAGATCTCTCCCAGCAATTCAGGGTTGTGGGAGAGTGGGGTATTCTATTGCCTTCCCTGGGATTTCCTGTGCCCGTGTGGACATGGGTTTAGTGTGAAATCATATCTCACTGATCTTGCATACCCTTAGGGGGAGCACAACGTCACAAAACACCCAAGTGATCAGGCCATCGACCCTCGGATTGTCGCGGGCTTTCCTGACAGGTGTGGCTTTGGTAAAAGTGGGTGTGGCTTAATAGAGAGCAGCGTGGCTTAGTGTGCAATGCCATGCGCCCAAAAAAGTACCAAATTTATGGCGCAGTTAGTTGCATAAAGTAAGCCAACTTGTAAAGTTAGACTGGACAGTTCTAAGATGTGCCAGATTTAAGTAACCAACGGCGATAAAGATGCGCATCTAAGGTATTTCCCACACAGGCTAATTTTTTAGCCATGCATTCGCCATGGGTATTTTTGCATCTTAAAATGGGATAGATGATGCACTCGAAAATTCAATGGTAATCCATAGTTCGTAATCCATATTATCTCATAGAGAACTATGGATTTACCCTCTCTCCCCGCTCATACAAAAACGAATCGTATTGTATGGTGCAAGGTAGATAAGTGACATGTCAATTCCTTGCGTCGCGACTCGCGAGTAATGACTGTCAATGGGGCAGGAAGGCTGCCAGCCCCCCTGAGCCGCGGAAGTATGGGCGTATCAGCACGGCCCCCAATCACCCGGCGTAATTGTCGGCCAATACGTACGCGCCATAATTACGCCGTGTGAACATAGCCTAAGACTGTCTAACTTTATACAGAGCTGGACAGTATTGATATATAGGAGCACATACTGTATATGCAGTCATCCAATCTGGAATATTTGCCTTTATATATTATTTTTATACAATATACATAAAAGAGGAAAATGGCTAGTGGTGAAACTATATCTATTTTGTATATGTACCGTATATACTCGAGTATAAGCTGATCCGAATATAAGCTGAGGCACCTACTATTGCCACAAAAAAACTGGGAAAACGTATTGACTCGAGTATAAACCTAGGGTGGGAAATGCAGCGGCTACTGGTAAATTTCAAAAATAAAAAAAATGAATACCAATAAAATTACATAGGCAGGTGTAGGCAGTTTAATGTCCCCCATAGGCAGGTATATGCAGTTTAATGTCCCCCACAGGCAGTTTATAGGCAGGTATATGTCCCCAGAGGCAGGTAATAGGCATGTATAGGCAGGTATATGTCCCCATAGGCAGGTTATAGGCAGGTAAATGTCCCTATAGGCAGGTTATAGGCAGGTATATGTCCCCATAGGCAGGTTATAGGCAGGTATATGTCCCCATAGCAGATTATAGGCAGGTATATGTCCCCATAGGCAGGTTATAGTCAAGTATAGGCAGGTATATGTTCCCATAGGTAGATAATAGGCAGGTATATGTCCCTATAGGCAGGTTATAGGCAGGTATATGTCCCCATAGGCAGGTTATAGGCATGTATATGTAAACATAGGCAGATAATAGGCAAGTATATGTCCACATAGGCAGGTTATAGGCATGTATAGGCAGGTATATGTCCCCATAGGCGGATAATAGGAAGGTATATGTCCCCATAAACAGGTTATAGGCATGTATAGGCAGGTATATGTCCCCATAGGCAGGTTATAGGCAGGTATAGGCAGTTATAGGCAGGTATATTTCCCTATAGGCCGGTATCAGCTGGTTATAGGTAGGTATCTGTCCCCATAGGCAGGTTATAGGCAGGTAAATAATGCCCATAGGCAGGTTATAGGCAGGTAAATAATGCCCATAGGCAGGTTATAGGCAGGGTTTTAAAAAAAAGCAATACAAGTACTTACCTCGCTCCCTCGCTACTCCGACTCCCAGGTGCCCTGTCTTCTGCAACAGGCAGCGTGATGTCATCAGGCCGCACAGGCAGCGTGATGACACACGCTGCCTGTGCCAGATACTCCTGACAGCCGCAAGTCTGCGGCCACCCGGAGTCCACCTTGGAGCAGAGAGTGCTTGCTCTCTGCTCCGCAGTGGTATCTTCACCTGTATGCGCTCCCAGAGGAGTCGCACACAGGAGAAGACATCGCCGACAGCGCCCGGGCCATGGCAGCACCCGGACGCTACCGGCTGACTCAGGATTCAGCTAAATGCGCTCCCTGAGAAGTGTCCCTGCCGGCGCCTGTGCCATGGCAGCACCCGAGCATCGACAGTGACTTGAGTATAAGCCGAGGACAGATTTTTCAGCACATTTTTTGTGCTGAAAAATTCGGTATATACTCGAGTATATATGGTATATAAATGTTTTATAATAAATCTTATGCATTTAAGCTGGTGTATATATAAAGATCCAGCTTTTGTCTAAGCTTTTATTTACTTCTAATTTAAACTTGAATATTGACATCTTTAAGTACTTAGAATACATCCTAGGCAAGGAAAACTTTTTCAAGAATGGGTATCTCACAAGATTTGCTTTAATGGACTTAATTAATTTAAAAATATATAACAAAGTGTACAAAAGAGAGTTTTTTCCCCACATAATGTGAAATCCCGCTAGCAGAATTTTTTAAGTAACTCAGTGCTACTCAATGCTATAATTATGACCATTACAAACCCCAAATTTAATTAGTTTGACATTTTAGATTTTTGCAAAATCCATACACAAAACCTTTATGGGCTGTTATCTAGCAGAAGCTGATCTTGAAAAGCCACTTTACAGTTATTTGCTACCTCTACAGACTAACATGAAAACATAGGGTAGCTTCTCCCATTTTATAAAACCTTTTCCATGAGCTTCTTTCAACAGGTTCTTATTAAATTATGAAAGTAGGATCACAATACGTGAAATTCTAATTATTTCATTAAATCTTTCAGAAAAGTATTATTATTATTTTTTAAGCACCGTTAATTTCAAGGCGCTGTACATCTGAAAATGGGTTTAAGTACATAATATAAGGCAAGATCAAGAAAACACCAATAAGTAAGAAACAAGTTGGTACGGAGTGAGGGTCTTGCCCCCAAGGAATTTTAATCTACAAATAAAAATCCATTTTGTAAATTTTTTTAAGAAGAGCATAGAATTTATGGGCAACACATATGATTTATGGTGCTTAAATGCCAATTTTTCCGCTCATAAGAATAGTGTAGAATGCGCCTGAGTTATGAACTCACCCTACTGCAGGTCATAAATCAGGCGCATTCTAGCACTAGTACGACAATTCGGGCTCAGATAAACCACTTTGAAAGTGGTATACCTGTTCCAACAGTAATGCGCCTGGAATTGCTGTACTGAAGCTATAAATCTATAGCTTTGTACAGTTCTAGTGCGCCCCGCCTCCCGCACCCCCCCGTAATCAGGCTCATTACAAAGTGCCACAGGCGCTATGTAATGCACCTGATATTGTTGTGCGGCAGGTTTAAAAATATAACGAACGGTGCTGCACTAGATGTCGGCTGAAAAGATGCCAGACTTCTGGTGCAGCCCCGTTAATACATGTTGTCCTATCTGTCTATTATGGAGAAAAAAATTATATTAAAAGTAGACATAATAAGACTTTTCTACTTTTTATACATCATTGCAATGATGGAGAATACAGAAGTAAATATTCGTCTCACTGACCCACCATAATTGCACTGTGCATCTTCATAACAGACCATAATTAAAAGTTTAATATTCTGTTTGAAGTATAATGTTGTACTGTGTTAGCCATAGAAAGTAGTAGAAGAGTGAAGAAATCAGGCGATTCCTTTTAGAGGCTAATTGAGTATTTTTAATGGTAAGCTTTCGAGAGTGGTAGCTCTCTTCTTCAGACATGATGTTATACAAGAAACTGAAAATTCACAGACTTTTTATACACAAAAGACATGGTCCTTCAAAGGAACTTAGAATCCTTACAAATAACAAAATGCAATATAAGTAGAGCAGTTACTTACAACAGGTCAAGAAATAAACAATCTGGTAACTTGTGAGGTATAACAGAGGGATCAGTAATTCTTGCTTTTATCCGTTTTTCTATTAGGGGTGATTTGTGTGCCTCATAGTTCAAACATAGTGTGACATGAAACTGGCATGAATATTAAGTCCAAATTGCAGAGTTTGAAATTTTTGCATTAACTTATATACCCATTCCTTTCTCTCCCTATGTGTCTTAAAATTTCCCATTAAAACCACAACCTTCAAATCTTCAATAGAGTGGTCTTCTCCGGATAAATGTGCAGCCTCTGGGAGGTCTGTTCTGCTGGTGGTCTTTAATGTATATTGTGGTATTGTGGTGTACCACAATATACATTAAAGACCACCGGCGACTCACATCAATATAGCACAAACCCACAGACAGAACGGCCTACTTCAGAAACGACAGCTTCCACCCCAAGCACACAAGACAATATATTATTTACACCCAGGCTGTACGATACAATTGTATTCGCTTTGACAAGGCAGAGCTGGACCAGCACCACCTGGATCTGAGGACGAAATTTCTCCAATCGGGATACAACCAAAATTGACAGACAACCAAATAAACAAAGTGGCAGCCATTAACAGAGACAGTCTGCTCACATATAAAGAGACCCAGGATGAAGCCCGAATGCCCCAAGTTGTCACCTACAACCCACAGCTGGAGATCCTACGAAAGATTGACAAGGAACTCCAACCTGTGCTACATAGGTACAACAGAGTCAAATAAATATTCCCAATCCCCCCTCTCCTTTCCTTTCGATGACCACCAAATCTGTGGTGTATTATTGTCCGGAGTGCCCTGAAGGCCCCAACTGAAAATGGCACCTCACCCTGCCTGCAAAACAGATGCAGGACCTGTAGGCACATCCACACCACTGACACCACATCCACACAGCAGGTGCACTGAATTAGGGGGACATTTTCCTGCAGATCTTCCAGTGTGGTGTATCTGATTGTGTGTGTGCAATGTCCCACCACAGGCCTTTATGTGGGCAAAACAGTGCAGAGAGTCAGCGCATGAACTCACAAAGATTCACTATTAACAACAGGAGAACAGATCTCCCAGTGGCCGGACATTTCTCCGGAGAAGACCATTCTATTGAAGATTTGCAGGTTGTGGTTTTAATGGGAATTTTTAAGACACAGAGGGAGAGAAAGGAATGGGAATATGGGTTAATGCAAAAATTTCAAACTCTATACTTCCTATTCATGCCAGTTTCTTGTCACACTATGTATGAACTGTGAGGATCACAAATCACCCCCTGATAGCAAACAGATAACAGCAAAAATTACTGATCCCTCCTGTCACGCCTCACAAGTTTCCAGATTGTTTATTTCTTGACCTGTTGTAAATAACTGCTCTATTTATATTGCATTTTTTTATTTTTAAAGAATAAGTTCCTTTGAAGGTTCATATCTTTTGTGTATAAAAAGTCTGTGAATTTTCAGTTTCTTGTATAACATCATGTCTGAAGAAGAGAGCTAGCACTCTTGAAAGCTCACCATCAAATATACTCTGTTTGAGGCATAGAAAGCTTTAAATCTTTTGTGGTGCTAGTGAGGCTTGGCTTGAGAATTGGCTGAAAGAAAAGCCATCACTATTCATTGCCAGAGGTATTGTGCAAAGCACTTTTGGTTTCATACATAGGTGCTGTGAGCAGTGAGATCCCCAGTGATGAGACATTTATCACCTATCCCATGGACTGGGTTTATAATTTTTGTTTTTGATCTAGTAAGGCTGAGTGTAAGGTATCTTACTAAAAAGTAGCAGATATTTACCTCAAAGACCTGCAGTGCATTTCCACTGAAGAATGGACTTTATACTCTGGAAGCAAATGTGGTCCATAGCTATGGTAATCCATGTTGGTAGAGGGTGGCTTCTCAGAAACCCAAATAAGTACTTAAGTTTAAGAAACAAGTGTCGAGTTGCAGACAGATAGAAAGTGAGGCACTCAGTATTGGATGGAGCTTTAGGGATATTCTGGTTTCATTGATTAGCTTTAAAATTGTTGACAAAGGTAAATAAAGACCATTACCAAATACATTGCTTTTCTGATTTTACTTCTATTCAGATTTATTAGTACATTTTATCTCCTGATTTAGTATCTTATCTTCTTCTATTATAAACTATAAAAGTTAGCTAAAGATGCTTTTTGTTTTGTTTTAATAGGGAATGAAACAAGCACAATTAAAGGGGTTTTCTCACTACAAAGATCAGCTTTGAACATGGGGCTGTTAAATGAAGACTTTTTCTAAATAGATTGGTTAATAGATTTTATTTAGTCATGAGGTACAGGTTTCTATTGTACCTGGTTCCCTTACTATAACTAAGTTATCTGATTAGAGCAGAGAGCTTAAACCAGGGAGTGACGTCACCCCATGCATGGATTAAGCTATAGAGCAAACTAGTTATCTCTAACAAGATAAGCTAATGTTTACAGATAATGCTGTTGTTTTTAGTCCTCACACACATATACCTTATGTTTACTGAAGAGATAACATATCCTGCACTTGTCAATGTAAGGGCTCAGCTATTTACAGAGATGTTAGATATGCTAATCACTGCTTAAGAACCACCCACATCCTGAGGAGACAGAGTGAGCAAAAAACTACTTGTGACTCAATGAAACAGTATAGTGAGAAAACCCCTTTAAAGGCTGCAAGCATTTTCTACCTAAGAGTAATGTCATAAGTAATTTCAGGGCCTCATACAGCCAAAGTATCTGAGCCCCTGCCCATTACAAGTTTCGACCATGCACCAAAGCAGTGGGACACTTTCTTTATAAATTTGATCAGGCTCCTGATTACAAAGTGCCACAGGCGCTATGTAATGCACCTGATATTGTTGTGCGGCAGGTTTAAAAATATAACGAACGGTGCTGCACTAGATGTCGGGCTGAAAAGATGCCAGACTTCTGGTGCAGCCCCGTTAATACATGTTGTCCTATCTGTCTATTATGGAGAAAAAAATTATATTAAAAGTAGACATAATAAGACTTTTCTACTTTTTATACATCATTGCAATGATGGAGAATACAGAAGTAAATATTCGTCTCACTGACCCACCATAATTGCCCTGTGCATCTTCATAACAGACCATAATTAAAAGTTTAATATTCTGTTTGAAGTATAATGTTGTACCGTGTTAGCCATAGAAAGTAGTAGAAGAGTGAAGAAATCAGGCGATTCCTTTTAGAGGCTAATTGAGTATTTTTAATGGTAAGCTTTCGAGAGTGGTAGCTCTCTTCTTCAGACATGATGTTATACAAGAAACTGAAAATTCACAGACTTTTTATACACAAAAGACATGGACCTTCAAAGGAACTTAGAATCCTTACAAATAACATAATGCAATATAAGTAGAGCAGTTACTTACAACAGGTCAAGAAATAAACAATCTGGTAACTTGTGAGGTATAACAGAGGGATCAGTAATTCTTGCTTTTATCCGTTTTTCTATTAGGGGTGATTTGTGTGCCTCATAGTTCAAACATAGTGTGACATGAAACTGGCATGAATATTAAGTCCAAATTGCAGAGTTTGAAATTTTTGCATTAACTTATATACCCATTCCTTTCTCTCCCTATGTGTCTTAAAATTTCCCATTAAAACCACAACCTTCAAATCTTCAATAGAGTGGTCTTCTCCGGAGAAATGTGCAGCCTCTGGGAGGTCTGTTCTGCTGGTGGTCTTTAATGTATATTGTGGTATTGTGGTGTACCACAATATACATTAAAGACCACGGCTACTCAACATCAATATAGCACAAACCCACAGACAGAACGGCCTACTTCAGAAACGACAGCTTCCACCCCAAGCACACAAGACAATATATTATTTACACCCAGGCTGTACGATACAATTGTATTCGCTTTGACAAGGCAGAGCTGGACCAGCACCACCTGGATCTGAGGACGAAATTTCTCCAATCGGGATACAACCAAAATTGACAGACAACCAAATAAACAAAGTGGCAGCCATTAACAGAGACAGTCTGCTCACATATAAAGAGACCCAGGATGAAGCCCGAATGCCCCGAGTTGTCACCTACAACCCACAGCTGGAGATCCTACGAAAGATTGACAAGGAACTCCAACCTGTGCTACATAGGTACAACAGAGTCAAATAAATATTCCCAATCCCCCCTCTCCTTTCCTTTCGACGACCACCAAATCTGTGGTGTGTTATTGTCCGGAGTGCCCTGAAGGCCCCAACTGAAAATGGCACCTCACCCTGCCTGCAAAACAGATGCAGGACCTGTAGGCACATCCACACCACTGACACCACATCCACACAGCAGGTGCACTGAATTAGGGGGACATTTTCCTGCAGATCTTCCAGTGTGGTGTATCTGATTGTGTGTGTGCAATGTCCCACCACAGGCCTTTATGTGGGCAAAACAGTGCAGAGAGTCAGCGCATGAACTCACAAAGATTCACTATTAACAACAGGAGAACAGATCTCCCAGTGGCCGGACATTTCTCCGGAGAAGACCATTCTATTGAAGATTTGCAGGTTGTGGTTTTAATGGGAATTTTTAAGACACAGAGGGAGAGAAAGGAATGGGAATATGGGTTAATGCAAAAATTTCAAACTCTATACTTCCTATTCATGCCAGTTTCTTGTCACACTATGTATGAACTGTGAGGATCACAAATCACCCCCTGATAGCAAACAGATAACAGCAAAAATTACTGATCCCTCCTGTCACGCCTCACAAGTTTCCAGATTGTTTATTTCTTGACCTGTTGTAAATAACTTCTCTATTTATATTGCATTTTTTTATTTTTAAAGAATAAGTTCCTTTGAAGGTTCATATCTTTTGTGTATAAAAAGTCTGTGAATTTTCAGTTTCTTGTATAACATCATGTCTGAAGAAGAGAGCTAGCACTCTTGAAAGCTCACCATCAAATATACTCTGTTTGAGGCATAGAAAGCTTTAAATCTTTTGTGGTGCTAGTGAGGCTTGGCTTGAGAATTGGCTGAAAGAAAAGCCATCACTATTCATTGCCAGAGGTATTGTGCAAAGCACTTTTGGTTTCATACATAGGTGCTGTGAGCAGTGAGATCCCCAGTGATGAGACATTTATCACCTATCCCATGGACTGGGTTTATAATTTTTGTTTTTGATCTAGTAAGGCTGAGTGTAAGGTATCTTACTAAAAAGTAGCAGATATTTACCTCAAAGACCTGCAGTGCATTTCCACTGAAGAATGGACTTTATACTCTGGAAGCAAATGTGGTCCATAGCTATGGTTATCCATGTTGGTAGAGGGTGGCTTCTCAGAAACCCAAATAAGTACTTAAGTTTAAGAAACAAGTGTCGAGTTGCAGACAGATAGAAAGTGAGGCACTCAGTATTGGATGGAGCTTTAGGGATATTTCTGGTTTCATTGATTAGCTTTAAAATTGTTGGACAAAGGTAAATAAAGACCATTACCAAATACATTGCTTTTCTGATTTTACTTCTATTCAGATTTATTAGTACATTTTATCTCCTGATTTAGTATCTTATCTTCTTCTATTATAAACTATAAAAGTTAGCTAAAGATGCTTTTTGTTTTGTTTTAATAGGGAATGAAACAAGCACAATTCAAGGGGTTTTCTCACTACAAAGATCAGCTTTGAACATGGGGCTGTTAAATGAAGACTTTTTCTAAATAGATTGGTTAATAGATTTTATTTAGTCATGAGGTACAGGTTTCTATTGTACCTGGTTCCCTTACTATAACTAAGTTATCTGATTAGAGCAGAGAGCTTAGACCAGGGAGTGACGTCACCCCATGCATGGATTAAGCTATAGAGCAAACTAGTTATCTCTAACAAGATAAGCTCCTGTTTACAGATAATGCTGTTGTTTTTAGTCCTCACACACATATACCTTATGTTTACTGAAGAGATAACATATCCTGCACTTGTCAATGTAAGGGCTCAGCTATTTACAGAGATGTTAGATATGCTAATCACTGCTATAGAACCACCCACATCCTGAGGAGACGGAGTGAGCAAAAAACTACTTGTGACTCAATGAAACAGGATAGTGAGAAAACCCCTTTAAAGGCTGCAAGCATTTTCTACCTAAGAGTAATGTCATAAGTAATTTCAGGGGCCCATACAGCCAAAGTATCTGAGCCCCTGCCCATTACAAGTTTCGACCATGCACCAAAGCAGTGGGACACTTTCTTTATAAATTTGATCAGGCTCCTGACAGGAGTACTGGCTTTATGGTGCCCCCGCCTAGGAGACAAAATTTTTATTAAATAATCCACTACCAGCTATTATAGGACAGAGTGTAAGGGGAAAAGCTTTTTTATGTGTCTTTGGAAAAATATGAATAAAGGAAGTTATAGGATTCTCCATAAAGCTTTCAGTTGCTGCAAAGGAACTGTGGACCAACACACTATTTAGAGTGCCCATGACTAGGGATGAGCGATTATCATCGAGAAAATTGAAATCGGCACGATTTTTAGGCTGATCGGAAATTTCAGATCACGCGATATTTTAGGTGACAATCTTACAGATAATCTTTTACTATTGCGCCATTTTCAGCGTTTCCTGTCATTTTGGCGGCCAGCAAAACAGCTTAGAGCATAGAGCAGGGTTAGCTGGGTGTGTGACTTCACGACTGTGATGTGTATGGTTGTCATTGGCTGGAAAAATCACATGACCTCGTTGTGCATAGAACAGCGTTTCCTGTTCAGCATCAGTCTTTCAGTGTTTAACATTAGAGCAAGACGTGTGCTGCTTGTCTCTCAATACATCTCAGCTCAGAGACAAAGATCTTATAATTATTCATACAGAAAACTAAGATAATAGATGTGAACAATAGAATATAGGTAGATTAGAGAATTTCAGTTCTTATTTAGTTAGACAGAGACTATTAAAGAAGCATCTAGCGCTGTCCAGCCGTGGGGGGTTGGGGGAGGAGGCGGACGGACAGACAGACAGGCTTTTGAAAGGAGGGTGCATATTGTGCAGACCAGACTCTGCTTTGAACCTGCATTGAAATGGCATTTTTTTACCACTTGTTGTTTAACACCTTTTATTTTGTGTGTCCCAGTTTTTTTCAAAGAGCCACCGTGTACTTAAATTTGGATACAGTAATTTTGTAGCAACTGTTGGTGTATTTCATTGGTGCAAAAAACACCTTTTGTTATCCGTGTAAATTTTAAATAGCTGTATTGCACATGGTGTGGCCCAGTTTTGTTCAAAGAGACACCTTGGACTTAAATTTGGTTACAGAAATTTTCTAGTAACTGTTGGTGTATTTCATTGGTGCAAAAACCACCTTTTGTTATCCGTGTAAATTTTAAATAGTTGTATTGCACGTGGTGTGGACCAGTTTTGTTCAAAGAGCCACCTTGTACTTAAATTTGGATAAAGAAATTTTCTAGTAACTGTTGGTTTATTTCACTGGTGCAAAAACCAACTTTTGTTTTCCGTATAACTTTTAAATAGCTGTATTGCACGTGGTGCGGCTAAGTTTTTTTCAAAGAGCCACCTTGTACTTAAAATTGGATACAGAAATTTTCAAGTAAATGTTGGTGTATTTCATTGGTGCAAAAACCACCTTTTGTTATCCGTTTACCTTTAAAATAGCTGTATTGCATGTGGTGTGGCCCAGTTTTGTTCAAATAGCCACCTTGTACTTAAATTTGGATACAGAGATTTTGTAGTAACTGTTGGTGTATTTCATTGGTGCAAAAATCACCTTTTGTTATCTGTATAACTTTTAAATAGCTGTATTGCATGTGGTGCGGACCAGTTTTGTTCAAAGAGCCACCTTGTACTTAAATTTGGATATAGAAATTTTCTAGTAACTGTTGGTATATTTCATTGGTGCAAAAAACACCTTTTCTTATCCGTATAACTTTTAAATAGCTGTATTGCATGTGGTGCAGCCCAGTATTTTTCAAAGAGCCACCTTGTACTTAAATTTGGATACAGAAATTTTCTAGTAACTGTTGGTGTATTTCATTGGTGCAAAAACCACCTTTTGTTATCCGTATAACTTTTAAATAGCTGTATTGCACATGGTGCGGCCCAGTTTTTTTCAAAGAGCCACCTTGTACTTAAATTTGGATACAGAAATTTTCTAGTAACTGTTGGTGTATTTCATTGGTGCAAAAACCACCTTTTCTTATCCGTTTAACTTTTAAATAGCTGTATTGCACATGGTGCGGCCCCAGTTTTTTTCAAATAGCCACATTGTACACCAATTTTGATACAGAAATTTTATTGTAACTGTTCTCGTTTGTCATTGCTGAAAAAAACACAATTTCTCATCCGTGTAACTTTTGAATAGTTTTATTGCACTCTGTGAATCTCATTTGGGCGAAGTTAGTGCACTTGTATGATTGTTTGTTGAAAACTATCAATCCCTAGTCCTACTGGGCAGTTGTAATTCCCTTGTACTGAAGGAAGAACACTGTTGATTTTGTGTTATGGTTCTTCCACCAGACCCCATTTCACAGGTATTCGATAGAAACAATTCTGTTTCTAATCCTAGTTGGCTGTAGGAAATTAGAGGGATTTAAGAATAGCTGTGATTTGCCGTCTTTCAATAAGAGACTGTCAAAAACTCTTCCATACCTTTTTAAATTTTTATCTTTCTGAACATGGAGCGAAATGCAGGTGGTAAGCGAGCAAAGAGCGGTGTAGGACATGGAGGTAAAGGTGCGAGAGAAGGTGCTCCTTCCATTGCTAGTGACAACACGCAAGCCAGCGTATCGTCGGTTGCAGTGCGGTCAGGCCGGTCATCGCTGGGTCGGTGCCCTGTGAATCTCAGTAATGAACAGTGTCGCCAATCTGTTCTTCAGTGGTTAATGCAACCTGCATCCAGCAGTCTTACCTCCTCGACCTTCCAGTCATGGCCACAAATGTCGTCATCATCATCATCAGCATCCGTCCAACATGAAGCGAAGGCAGCCCAAATGTCAACTCATGTACCCACCACTGTGGATAATTCATTTTCTGAAGACCTCTTTGATGACAAAATGCGGTTGGGGTCAGAAGGCCTTTCAAAAGATCAAGAGGCCAAAGAGAGTGATTTTGTCTGCTTTGACGCCCAATCGCTGATGCCATCAGAGGAGGGGAAGGAAGTCGGTCAATCGGCAAAAATCCCGGGCGGTCGGCAACGCCTTGCAGTGCCTGTTGCTTGTAGGATGCAGAATGTCAGGACGAGGAAGTCACCTGTGTTGATGATGACGACGACATTGTGATTCCAACGTGGTCTTTTCAGCAGAATTTGCTTGCAAGCGCTTCATCACTGGACAAGGAGGAAGACGATGGGGTAGTGTCAGTACAGGTTCTGCCTCAAAAATGGAGAGGGCGGTCGCACAAGTCCGCTGAGATTATTCCGCCAGCCACGATCAGCGGAAACACTGCTCCGCGCTTATCGCCATCGAAAAGGTCCAAGACCTCTCAAGCCTGGGCCTTTTTCAAGCAAGCCTCTGATTCACCCAGCGATGTCCTATGCCGCCTTTGCCTAAACGCATCAGTAGAGGGAAGAAACTTAGGTGTTTAACCACCACCAACATGTCTAGTCACATGCAGCGAATGCATGAGTTGAAGTGGAGGGAACACTTGGCGAAAAAAGGCCACACACATCCCGGGCTTCCAACCACTGTTACACCCTCTGTCTCCGCCTCCTCCGCCACGACCAAGCGTTCCTCAGCTGCCCATGTCTCTCAGAGCCATGATCAAGGATCAGCCTCCGCTTCAGTCTCCACCGTCGCCCGAGTACCACCAGAGACCCATCCTACCCCTTCTCCTTCCACCAGTTTGACCTGCACGCAGTACAGCGGCTAGTCTAGCAACCAGCCTTCTGTCTACCAGGTTTGGGAGCAGGAGAAACACTTTAACCCAAACCATCCCAAAGCCAAATGCCTGAATGTCGGCATTGCCAGGATTTTGGCCTTGGAAATGTTGCCTTTCCGTCTGGTGGACACAGATGGGTTCGCCACACATCATGGCCCTTGCCTGCCCCCAATACCAGATGCCGAGAAGGCATTTATTTTCCAGAAAAGCCGTCCCTGCCCTGGCCAGCCACGTGTCATCTAAAATTTCAAGCGCGTTGTCTGCATCTGTGTCCAGCAAAGTCCATCTGACCACCGATATATGGTCTAGTAAGCACGGCCAAGGCCGCTATATCTCTGTGACAGCTCACTGGGGGAGCTGGGTGGATGTCTCTGGTGGTAACGGTGGCTCTCAGGCTCGGCGCAAGCTCTTCAAAACCGCAGGGATGGTGCAGGGTTCTTTCCCCGAAGGTCCACTGGTAGCATCACGTACCCAGAGAAAGCAAGCCGTGTTGAAATTAATCTGTCTTGGAGACCATAAACACACAGGTCAGGAGCTGTGGATGGCTCTTCGCAACGAGACCGAGCGCAGGCTGGGTGACAATAACCTTGTGCCAGGCAAGGTGGTGTGCGATAACGGTCAAATCTCCTGGCCGCCCTTAAGATCGGTAGGCTGGAGCACATCCCTTGCCTGGCACACGTCATGAACCTCGCCGTCCATAAATTTCTAAAGCGCTACCCCGGACCTGACTGCCTGATGATGAATGCTCGAGGTCAGAGATCACTCTTCCGCCATTCGCACCCTGCTTCGTCCCGCCTGGCTGCGTTGTAGCGTCAGCTCGGCCTCCCCGTCAACCGTCTCATTGATGACGTGGCAACACGCTGGAATTCCACCCTCCACATGCTCCAGCGATTGTGGCAGCAGCGCAATACCATTACGCAGTACGAAGTGACACATGGCCTTACAAGCAGCAGTGCGGACCTCGGGGTGTTGAGCCACCGAGAGTGGAGGCAGGTGAAAGAGCTCTGCACCATCCTTGCCAGTTTTAAAGAAGCCACCAAAATGGTCAGTGTGGACAATGCCCTTGTCAGCATGAGCATTGTGGTGATCTTTGTTCTGGAACGATCGTTTGACACTCTGTAACAGCAGGTCCCACCAGCGATGGAGGAGGAGACGGACACAGAGCCTTTCTCTCCATCAAATCCAGAAGGCCCGACAGTTTCACAACTTTATCGGCGTTCATTAGGCAGTGTTTCAGGGTCCAGGGCTAGTGCAAGGCGGCGCCTCGGCTCTCAGGGTACAGCATCTGAGGCAAGTCAGGGATGTGTTGAAGCTGAGGCGGAGGAAGCGGAGGAGGAGGATGAGGTGTTCTTGGACACTGACGTTACTGATGTCCCTGCTTTGGAAAGAGGTTGGCACGGATTTGAGGCGGAGGAGGAAGATGAGGAAGATCAGTTTGCTAGTGCCCCTCGACCCAGAGGCTTTGGAAATCAAGGCTCCATCTCTCACATGAGTGCTTGGATGCTCCATTTCCTCCAACATGATCTTTGCATTAAGGCCATCAAACTGAACAAACAGTTACTGTGTGGCCCCCCTCCTCGATCCCAGTTACAAAGCTAAACTCAGCACTTTCCTTCCACCCACCCAAATAGAGAGTAAAATGCAGGAATTGGAGACCGTGCTGATTGATCAACTGGAGACATCTGTTGCGTCTGCTTCACGTTCTTCAAATGTCACGGTGGAACAACGTCAGCAACGTGACAGCAGTAGAGTGCCAAGTAGCCGCAGCAGCAGGCATTGTGGCAGAAGCCTATTGGGTGACCTCTGGCAATCCTTATTTACCACCTCAACAACGCATGTAATGCAGGGCACACATACAACACACAGAGACCAGCTTAAGATCATGGTGACTATCTGTGTCTCAAGACCGATGTTTTTGGTTTACAGACAAACGCATCCGTCTTTCCACAGATAATGTTGATCATTTGGCTTTCATCAAGATGAATCATGCATGGATCTCGCATTTATTTTCAAATTCAAAAGCGGATTTTATTGAAAAAGAGACAACTGTAAACAATTGTTATCAGATTCGAGATCAGCATATAACAGTCCATTAGCAGTGTACACATTAAACTGTAGTTAACATGAAATATTGTAACATAGTGCTCACACGTTATGTACATAAGTTAATAGTGATGCATCCTTTGTGACCAAATGGAAAGAGGGCGTCACCTTCCATTGGTTCAATTGGGAACAGAAGGAAACAGCAACTACTGAGCATGTTAGAGTGGCATCACATGAGTCCCCGGATACAGCACCAACTCGAAAGCTGATATAATGTTCACATAAATAATCCGAACTCAATAACATATGTATAAAAAAGGAGTGAAAAACAAGAAAAGGAAGAAGAAAGGTCTCCGGTCAACCCCCGCCCACCCCACTGGTCACTCTCAGATCAGATTCTCCAACCTGCGAGGAGGTCAGGAGGGATAGCTTAACTAGAAGTGCGGTAATGGTCCGTACGGCAAAAGGCAAACCATTCGTCCCAGGTCTGCAAGTGCTTCCTGGTTTGGGAGAGCGAGTCTGCGCGGAATTCCTCCAAACGTTGAAGATTGTGGATCTCCTGGAACCAGGAGGAAATAGACGGGCAAGCAGTAGATAACCACAAACGGGGTATCACCAGGACCAGAAACCGCAAAAGCTTAGTTCTGAGGCAAGAGATTGGCAAGGGGATATCAAAAAGAAACAAGGAGGATGGGCCGCTGTGTATTCTAAGGCCCGTAATTACATGAATGAGGTCAAGGACCTTGCTCCAGAAGGGTTGTAATATGGAGCAGCTCCAACAAATGTGAGATAGGGTCCCTACCTCCATCTTACAGCGCCAGCATATATTGGATGCTTCAGGGTATATGGAGTGCAGTAAGGCTGGAACTCTGTACCAGCGTGTAATTAATTTATAGTTCAATTCCTGCGCCTTGGTGGAGATGGAAGATTTGTGGGCCAGGATGAAGGTCTTTTCCCATTCCTCCCCTGAGAACTCTCTACCTAACTCCTTCTCCCAGGTTTTTTGGAAGGGAAATTTTTCATCACCAACTGAAATCAGTAACCCATATATTTTTGAAAGCGTGTGTCTTCCCAGGGAGTCCAGCAGGCACCATGATTCGAAGGTCGAGTGAGGCCTGTGGAGGTCCAGAACGACCCTGTTAGTGGAATAAAAACTTTGTAGATCACTCCACGTCACCCTCCAATTCGCAATAGGGTTTTAGCGAGTCTGAGGATAGTACATTGCTAAAAGTCATACGGGAGGCCCTTCCACCGCTCAGTCGGGATATAGCTATTGCTAAGTACTCCGGTATTCCAGGGTTACCCGTTATGGGTGTCAGTTGTCCCCCTGGTTTAAATAGGGACATCTTAGAGGGGAACGGCCTACAGATTGAAATTGAGGTGCGTGCTATCAATGGAACAGTACCCAGCAGGCGTTTTAGTAGGAACCTTGGCGTCAGCCATGGTAGGGCCGCTGTGGGAGCGCCATAAAGCAGCGTCTCAAGCTGTACCCAAAATTTCATATGGGCATTGTGAAATGAATCCAGCGTGCGCACCATGACCGAGGCCAGGTAGTACAGGTGGAAATCAGGAAGTGCAAGTCCCCCCCTCCCTCTTGGGTTTAGTGAGCACTGAGTGAGCTAGCCTGGGATGTTTGTGTGCCCATACAAATTCGAAAGTTGACTTACGCAGGGCCATAAAGAAGTTTCGGGGAGAAGGGGAGGTCTGAAAGTAATAAGAGTGCGGGGAAATATTCATTTTGAATATTATTCCCCCTATCATTATTCTTTTATCCACTCATCAAGTCCTGTCTAATCGTGGCGAGTAACGGTGCAAAGTTGATCAAAGGTTTTTTGGGTTTGCAGGAATTCTGACCCAATAGGTGAATAGTCTTGCCCATGAAGGGGGAAGGTCAACTTCAGCTTCGGAGGGTGTGATCTGTAAGGGTTGAGGCTTAATGCCAAACTTTTGGACATGTTCACTTTATGATTGCTTTGAATTCCCAAAGTCTTTTAGCACTCGGAGCACGGCTGAGATAGGAGGGCTTCAGGGTTCGAGAGGTATTTAAAAACAGATTTATCTGCAAATGTGAGCATTTTATGGTTTGGTTGGCAATCTGAATACCCTGAATAGAGTCATCGGAGCGTATGGCTAGCAAAAGATGTTCCATAACTAAAATGTAGAGCAAAGGGGAAAGGGGGCATCCCTGTCTGGTACCATTGCTTATCTGGAACGGGAGGGATAGAGAGCCATTTATGCGGATTTGTTCATGCGGAGAGTGATAGAGCGCAAGTATCCTGTTCATCATTGCCGGGCCCAGTCCTATTTGTTCCAATATCCCCTGCATAAAGGACCAGTTAACCCGGTCAAACGCCTTTTCGGCATCTGGAGATAAGAGTACGCAAGGGATCTTTGAGGCCCAGACATGATGCAAGAGGGAAAAAGTCTTTAAGGTATTGTCCCTCGCCTCTCTATGACGAACAAACCCAACTTGATCAAGGTGGATAAGGGACTCGAGCAAGGGGTTGAGGCGCATTGCGATCAGTTTAGCAAAAAGCTTAGCGTCTGTGTTAATAAGGGAGATGGGCCTGAAAAATTTTGGGCGAGGGGCTGGGTCTTTACCGCCCTTTGGGGAATCACGGTAATGAATGTTTTTCAAAAAAAGCTGGGTAAAAAGGGGAAAAAGGGCCAGAGGGACACTCAAATTAAAGCCCGAAGGAGGGGAGCGGGGGAGGGAGTCTTTAATGTTTTATAGAAATTTTTGCCGTTTCCCCAATGGGGAAACCCGGACTTTTTGGCCCCCCGGGAGAGCAGAGTAGCCTTCCCCGGGGTCATCAGGGGAAAAAGGATCCTCTAGAGGGGAAAGGGAAAGGGAGGATAAGTTTAGGTGGGGGTTTTGCATGAGGGGGTTTTCTCTGAGGGTCGCCGGACGCCTCAGGGCCCAAAAGGCGTCCCAGATGGAGCCAGGTTGTACGTTGGGTGTAATAGGCTTTAAAAACTTTCCAGGATCTCATTTTTTATTTTTAAAATAAAGGGTTTCGACCCTTAATAGCCAGACAAACGGGGGCCCCTTCTCTGGGTTTAGCGCCCGGGCAAGGCCCCGTCCCAGTTTATTGCCCCCAAATTTAGGGGGCCCCCCCCGCACGTTTTGGACGGAATTTCTTGATGTTGTTTGTCTAGAAAAGGCCCCGTTTTTCCCTGACGAACCTGAAATTGGGTTTCCCGATCTGTTTCGAGCCAGGGGATTTTGTGGGGGGGAAACTCAAGGGGAGGGGCAAGGGCGAGGGGGAAGGGTCTGTAGCCTATAGTTTTCCCTCTCGTTAAACCCCGGGCGCCATGTTTTATAAAAAACCCCCCCAAAACGCATTAAAGGGGCCTCCCATGGGGTCTGGGGAGGGGTAGGACTTTTGGGCATTTTCCAGGAGAAGGGCTTCTGTCGTAAAAAGTGAGCTCCGCAAGGAAAAGGGGAATCTGAAAGGAGGGACTCTTTTCAGTTTAAAAGAAAAGTGGGTTTTGGGAAAAACCATGAGGGAGGCTACATCGCAATGTACCGGGGCATGGTCGGAATGCAATATTTTCCCCGATTGAGGTACGGCTAACAAAGGGGCAGCGGAGGGGGTTTGTGGGAGAACAAATCAATACGACTATAAGAGCCTTTTTGTGGGTGAGAAGAAGGTTTTTTAACCCCTTCCCAGGATGAAGCAATCTCCATGGGGTCCAAACCCTGCATTTAAATGACCCCATTTTTCTGACTCTATTGTGGTTTTGGGGGAAAAGGGGCGGAGCCCCCGGTGGAGGTATCTTTTCAAAGGTTTAAGAGAGGGGTTTTTAAAGCCCTCTACACAAATAATTTTAAACCTGGGAAAAATGGTAAGGGTGTCTAAAATGTTGGAAAAAAAAGTGAGCTGTCCCGGTTTTTGGGGGGGTTTTATTGGGGGTTTCGTGAACAGGGGGCCTTGGATTTTTACACTTGATAAAGAGGGCTCTGGCATTCATCGGGGAGAACCTCCAGGACGGGGGCCCGGGAAAGGATTTATAAAAGAGAATGGGGGGAACCCCTTTTTTTTTTGGCGAGGGGGTTTTTGTTTGGGTCCCAAGACAGGGAAGTATCTGTTGCGGAAATTCGGGAATATGGGAATTAACAAATGGTCTTTGGTTTACGGGAAAATTTTGGGGGACCCTGTTATGTAGTTCTAGGGGATCTAAAGAGCTTTTCTCGGGGAACATTAAAACCCTTCACATTGAGGGAAGTCACCCCTGAGATTGGGCCTTTAAAGGTAAAAATATACCGGGCGTTTAAGAAAATGTGCCAAAAAAAAGGGAACCAGGGGGAGGGCAAAGGGCCCACCCGGAAAAAAACCTTGGTGAGTAAGATTTAACCAAAACAGTAAAAAAAAAGGCCGGGGAAAGTTGGGCCCAAAAAATTTAAAAAATTTTCAGAAGAAAACATTTAAAAAAAAAGGCCCGCAATGGAATGAAATAAAAAGCTACTCATCTTGGGGGCGGTTAAAATCGAAAAAGGTGTAGAAAAAAACATGGAGAAAAAGAATATCCTTTGAAACAGAGACGTCCATGGAATTTTTACATCTAAAGTTGGACAGGGGAGGTGGCGGCCCAACTAAAATTTTTGGGGAGGGGGGGACCAAAACCGCACCCGTGGGAAAGGAGTTTAAACCCTTGCCTTAAAAGCCAAGGAAAAAAAAGGGATACCTTCACCCCATTTTTCCCTGACCCACATTTAATTTAGTAGCAGGACAAGTCACATGGCCCAAAAAAAAAACAAAAAAAAAGAGGAAAAGAAAAGAAAAAAAAAAAAAAGGGGGGGGGAGATAAAAGGGGAAAGGGGATAAAAAACAGGGGGGGGGAGAAAGGGAGGAGGGGAAAAAGAAAAAAAGAGAAAAAAATGGGGGGGGGGGGGGCCCAAACAAAAATTTGCTCAGAAGTACCCGGGGGGGGAAAAGGGGGAAAGGAGTTAGAGCAAACTGTGACTTCACCCATGTGGTTGTAATACGACAGGGGGTTTGCTTTTTTTAAAAAAGCAGGAGAAGAAGGAAAAAAAACTCGGGAAAAAAAAAACATTTAGCCACAAAGGTTTGGGCCCAAATTGAAAAGATGACAGCCCAGGGATCAACGATGAGGATGTCACTTGGGGGGGAGAGCGAATTTCCCGACTACTGAGGCTTTTTTGGGGGCCTGAGGTTAGGCCCCTTTTGGGCGGGAGCAAGGAGCCTGTAGATTTAGGAAAAAGGGGGGGCCCGCTGGGGGGGAGGGCCCTCAGCAAACCCCTGCAGTCCAAATCCGGTAAGGGGTACTTCGGGAAGATCCAAAGCTGAGGGGGAAAAGGGCGGAAGGTCCCCCACTGCCAGAAGAGAAGGGAAACTTGTCTTTATGACGAAAAATGAACCAAAAATGGGGAAAACCCCCCAAATTTTTGGGGGATAAGGTTTTCCAACCCCCTTTTCCGAAAAAATTTCTTCTTTCAAATTTTTAATTTTTTAAAAATTAAAAAGAATGCGACAGATGAAGTCCCCTAGGGTTTGCGTGATGTCTTGACTTGGGGGGGGGAGTGCCCTTTAAAAGGGGTCGATAAAGGCGAAAGCTTTTTCCTTTCGGGCCCGCCTAAGACTTTAAATTTAAAAACCTTCGTTGGGTAGGCAGCGTTCAGCCGTCTTGGGCCGTTTTCCCGGGGGGACCCCGCACCCTTTTTGTTTTTTCCTTCTAATGCGGTTTTAAGGTCATCCGTTGTGGCCCAAAAAGGTGAGTATAGCGGGTCTGTTGTTCAGTAATAGAGGATTGAGAGGGGGCACCGTAGCCTTTTAGGATGTCTGTGCCTCCTCCAAATTTTTTTGGGCCTTTTCTTTTAGGGACCGGAAATCAGATTGAAAGGGACTAAGTCTCGCTTTCCCGGGAAAAGTTTAAGATTGAGTGTAGTTTGGGTGCAAAGTCAGTTTTTGGGGGAAGGGGGCAGCGGGGGGAATTTCCCGAAGCTCCGGGTAAAAAAAAGGGCCCGGTATGAATCGCCTTTCTGGAGGAGGGGGGGGCCCAAAGGTTTTGGACAGGGCCCCCAAAAATAGAGCCACAACTTGCAGGGGTCCCCCAACGTGTGAGATTGGCAGCCCTTTGGGGAGGGGGGCTTCCTCCCCATTTTGGACGAGCCCGGGGGTAGAGTTTCCCCCCACGGGACTCAGTGAGGGGTTTATGGCTGCCAAAAAGTGACCTGTGGTGGGGAGTTCTCAGTGGATTGGGAAGGCATTGTGTGGGAAAATCTCTTTAGAAAATGTGTGGGGATCACAGAGGCCGCTAAGGGAGCCTTTGGGTCCCCCTGGGAGTAGGATGATGGTGGCAGTGAGGGGGGTAGCGGGTTTCCATTTGGTCTTCCCCATGGGTCATTTGGGAGCTTGAGGGGGGGGATGGTTTTAAAACCCCTGGAAAGGGGCTGTCGGGGGGGGACGGTTTGGGGTTGCCCCAGGCGTTTGCAGTGGGGGGCTGGGAGGTATTTGTGTGGGGGCTCCTGGGTGGGGGGGGTTTTTAGTGCTTGTGGGAGAAAAGAGACAGGTGCAACCCCTGCAAACCAGGCTCCCTGCCCCCCCGCTGCCCAAAATTTTTGGTGGGTCCCGCATAGAGGCCTGAACAGGGAAATTGCTGTGGGGGGTAGAGGGGCAAAGGGGGGGCGCCGCCATCTTGGCAAAGTTGGGGAGGGGCTGCCGCGGGGAAGTAGCGGTACGGCAGTTATTTTGCCCCGGGGGCATCCCCCCTTGGGGTTTCGCCCCAAATCTCTCTCGCTTGTGCACCCCCCTTGTGTTTTGGGGGGTTTGGGGCACGGGTTTTTTTTTCACTGCAGGGGTTTCCCCGGGGTTCTCTTTATTTCCCCGGGCCGTTTTCCCCTCCCAGGTTGCAGGGCGGACCCAGCCATCTCATCTTCCTGCGGCTCCCGGAGTGAAATGAGGGGCAAAACCCTCCCCCTCTCGGCAGCATCTCCTGGCCAGGTGGGGTTTCCCGGGTAGTTTTCTGTGGTTTTCGGGGGGGTTTTGGGGTTTTTCCGGGGGGTCGGGGTGCCCCCCCGGCTGCATTCCTTTTTTCCCGCAAAGGGGCCGGGGTTTAAGGGGGGGGCAAGTGGCGCCGCGGGATCCCAGGTGCCCGGGAAAATCTGCGAGTCCTCTGTGAGGTCCGCGAGGGGTGAAAAGTAGTTGGAGATCAGGATTTCTCCCTCCTGATTGTCCTTGGGCGTCTTGGAGCCTTCTTCCCTCTCCTGTTGCCCATGATTGTGGCAAAAGCAGGCTAATAGCAGTTGCCCTGGACGGAGCTCTCTGTAAGCATTTCTGCTCTCCTTACATGGCAGGACACGCCCCCCCGCATTCATCTTCAAACAGAAATGGTCCTCTTGAAAAATGTTTTTTTAAATGATCATTTCTTACTGCAATTTTTATTCTCAGTTCCCAGAAGGACATTTTTCTGGTTTTGTGGTGAGGAGACTGTAAAAGACACCAATTGTACAAGGTTTCATGAAAAAAACGTATTCCATTTACTCACTTAATCTTTAAAATTTTTCACACTGTCAATGGTTTTAGGGTCATGGTGCTGTGAGATACGGCTATAATCAGAGTCCTTTGGAACAGAAATGTGGCTTCTAAGTGGCATTTCTCCCTCATAATTTAATAGTGGCTGAGAAGTCATTTTTATAATTTTTTGGATCATGCTGCTGTGAAATGCAGCTATACTTCAGGTCCTATTGAAAAAAATGTGATTTCTAACAGACATTTGTTCTTCACAATTGTCAAGAGTGGCCAAAGGTTCATGTTTTGAATGTTTTGGGGCATGTTGCTGTGAAATACAGCTATACTACAGGTCCTATTGTAACAAATGTGGTTTCTAACAGACATTTCTTCTTCACAATTGTCAACAGTGGCTGAAGGGTCATGTTTTGAATTTTATGGGTCATGGTGTTGTCAAAAACAGGAATAGGTAGGACACTGTTAATGGACACATATTGCAAAATGACTTGTTTTTGCAAGATCTTTAACATAGCTAGCTAGCAATCCCTGTAGTGAGACAACCCATTTAATACAATAAAAAAAAGAGAAACAAAGACGTGGTGGGATTCCATCCTATTTTAAAAATGTGTTTTCTAGAATTAAACTACAAGGGAGGTACAGGAAGACTAGAACAGATGTAGTTTATTCTGAGGACATGGTGTATGGAGCACATTTGCCACCCAAGGAACAGAGACAATTTCCTCCAACACATTGAGTAAAACGAGAAAAAGAATGCCAAGAAAAAGGGCACCTGGGTGAAACAGTAGCGTCAACCACCAGCATTTCAAAGTGAAGCTCAATTGGTCCGCACTCATACGGACGGGCAAGCGCTCTCGTAAAGACAGAAATTTCTCAAGCGCTACCCAGATCTTGACTGTGTACTGAGGAAGGCTGTGGGTCTTAGCTCCCACTTCCGCTTCTGTACTCTGCTTCAGCATGACTGTGTTCGTTGCTGTGTCATAAGGGAATTTTTGCCGTGTTAATGGATGACGAACGCCAGCCCTTGCTCTCACCACACCCACTGTAAGTCCGGCCCTGCCAGCTGAACCTGCGTGATCCACGTTTACAGCCTCATAAATAGCAACAAGTAGAAAAATGGATTGGCACTAGTCACAGTAAAAACATACAGTCCATTCGGAGCGATCCACAGAGGTATATGTAGGTGCGGAGGTGCAATACTTTTAACTAGAAAGTCCCAATACGATGCACAATAGAAGAATGTAGCTGCACTCACCGAATCCTGTTTCCATAAATTTTTATTCAGTGCTTTACAACATCACGCGGGCATACAAACAGCGGAGCAGGGAGAGAGGCACCGTCATGCTGCGGTCCAGGACAGGCATAGTCAATGTCCTGTTCAACTAAAATGGTGGTTCAAAGACTCCTTTTTCCGGCACTTTTTAATCTGTGTGTCAGATAGGTTTAATGGTCATGCTGCGGTCCAAGACAGGTATAGTCAATGCCCAGTTCAACTAAAATGGTGGTTGAAAGACTCCTTTTTCTGGCACTTTTTTAATCTGGGGGTCATAGAGGTTTGGGACTCATGCTGTGGCCCAGGACAGGTATAGTCAATGTCCAGTTCAACTAAAATAGTGGTTCAAAGACTCCTTTTTCCATCACCTTTTAATCTGTGGGTCATGTAGATTTAAGAGTCATGCTGCGGTCCAGGACAGGGATAGTCTATGTCCAGTTAAACTAAAATGGTGGTTCAAAGACTCCTTTTTCTGGCACTTTTTAACCTGTGAGTCAAGCAGGTTTAAGGGTCATGCTGCGTTCCAGGACAAGGATAGTCAATGTCCAGTTCAAGTAAAATGATGCTTCAAATAATACTGCCTTCTGGCACTTTTTAATTTGTGGGTCATGCATGTTTAAGGGTCATGCTGTGGTACAAGACAGGGATAGTGATTGGTCTGTGACTTTTTTTCTGTGACTTTTATAACCTAATTGTCTTGCCTAAGATGTAGCACGTATCAAGTTTACTGTTGTGGATGTTAATTCCAGCTTCTCCACCGCTGTTTGGGTGTAAGAATGAAGGTGTTGTTCCTCTCCCATAGACTTTAATGGTCATTGGTGATAATCTGTTATGGACTATCGGATATCGTCATGATAATTGCCGATATTGACTATCGAATCGATAACGATAGTTGACACAATCGCTCATCGCTACCCATGACAAGTGCACATACACCAAACCTGCGCTGTTTTCGTACAAGTATAGTAGGTTTGGAGAGGTTTGCTGTATGTGCGGTTTGTTTCCGTGTAGCTGCATCTACTTGTTCGGTGCGCCGCATGTATTATTCTGGCTTCAATGGAATTTGGTTCCTTGGTTACAGTCTTCCAAAGAAAAAAACACAAAAGAAAAAAAATGTGGCTGCCAATGTGGTATATAAAATAAACAACCTAGACAGGTACTCTTGAAAGTGTTGTAAATTCGACTATCAAAATTAAAATCTTTTACCTTGTAAACATTTGTGAGTGTCTGATTAAACTCTCTCCAAACTCTTTCTCATTGTTTTGACCCAGCTTTCCCCGGTTCGGATTTTGGATCTCATTTATTTTTTGACTTCCTAGTTTGACCCTTTGATTGTTTTTGACTATATCTTGCCTGTTAGCTCCACCAGTCAGCAGCTACTCCACAAACACAACCTGGGGATACATAGCAGTGAATTTCATATCCCTGTACAGAGGTTAAAGGGTTAGTACCTGCATTCTTCTATATTCTGCTAAACAGGGTAGCCAGAGTCAAGACTGACTGTAAAAGCACAATTTCTTGACATCCAATTACACTAATGTTACAGCAGGGTGAAGTAATAAGGTGACAGAGGGGGCTATTAAGCCCACTCAATATCCTCTATTATGTCAAATGTTAGGGAGGGGTTAAAGATTTATAATGACACTAAGCAACCATCCTGTCACTGGAGCTGGATAGTATATCCACTGCATCACAAGTGGGACTTGGCATATGGCTGTGCTAAGGAGCAAAGTCTAAGGAACCCCTGATCTTCATTCTCAACCTTTGCAAGAAAGCTTGGACTCCAGGTAAAAAAAAAAAATATTGTATTATATCTTTTCATGCGACAACATTAAAGATATGACACTTTACTACAATGTAAAGTAATTAGTGTGTAGCTTGTATAACAGTGTAAATTTGGTGTGCCCCCAAGATAACTCAACAAACAGCCATTGGCAACAAAAGTGAGTACACCAGGCAAAGTGAAAATGGACAAATTGTGCCCAAAGTGTTAATATTTTGTTTGGCCACCATTATTTTCCAGCACTGCGTTAACTCTTTTGGGTATGGTGTTCACTAGAGTTTCACAAGTTGCAGCCACTGGAATCCTCTTTCAGCCTTCCATGACAACATCATGTAGTTGGTGGATGGTAAAGACCTCACACTCCATACATGGTAAACCATATTCCATATCGACTCAGTTCCCTCATTGAGTAAATCAACTCAGTTCCCCCATTGAGATGGGGTGGGGTTTATGAGGCATTATTGAAAAAAATGGAGAGTAAATGGATTTTTTAATTAAATTCATTACAGCCTTTGGAATTGAACATGGTATTTAGGGTTTAGTTACGTCAACTCAGTTCAGTTTGAATACACATTTTTTAATGTATTTTTATTCTTTTTTAACTTTTTTTTCTGTTTAATTTTAGGACATTATGGAGAGGTGACTTGGCAGTGGATATATATGACTTCCTATAGTTTTTTAGTTCTTAGTGTTTTCTGTATTTTTTTTATATGAAAAAAGTTATCCTATAATAAATTGTGTTGATTATGGATGGTCAATGGGTGTTTATATCATGATATAACATATAAGACTAATGATTATTTAATCATAACACTATATATGGAAGACTGATTCCATTTGTGCTGTCCATTAGGAAATGTTGTTCCTGGTGTTTGACTGTTATTTATCTATCTTTAATTTGGTCCATACAGACTCTTTGTATATCCTGTATCTTTACATATTCTCTATAAATATGCGATGCTGGGGTGGTGAGTGGGGGTGATACACTCCTATCTTTACACTCTGTGCACCAGAGTCATGGGGTGACCTGTAGTTTTGTTCCGTTGGTGGCTCCTGACAATATGGGTGAATCGAGTGATTGTAATTATAGTAAAGTGTATGTATGTAAATTATCAATACATATGTGGACTTACCATATATACTTGAGTTTAAGCCGACTTTTACAGCACATTTTTTTTGTGCTGAAAAAGCCCTCCTCGGCTTATGCTTGAGTCAGCTGTTGGTGTCAGGGCGCTGCCATGGCTTGGGCACCTGTGGCGATCTCTTCAGCTGTATGCATCTCCTCTAGGAGTGCATACAGCTGAAGATACTATTGTGGAGGAGAGCAAACACTCCCTGCCCCGCAGAGGACTCTGGAAGGCTGCAAACAGTCTTGCGGCCTTCGGGGGATTACCCGGGCCCATGGCCCGGCGTGCTATGTAAATCACGCTCCCTGTGGGGGCCCGGTTGGCATCCCCCCTCCCTGTGCTGGGAAAGAAAGCAGAACACGGGGGAAGCCTCATCACGGGCCCGCGAGGGGGACAGGTAAAGTAACTGGTATATTTTTTTTTTTAATGCTGTGAAAACCCGGGCCTTTAATGGGGGACATTTAACGGCCTTTTGGGGGACTTTAAAACCTGCTTATACCTGCCAAGGGGGGACCCAAACCGGCCTAAAGGGGGGACCAAAAACCCTCCTAGGGGGGAAATTTTACCTGCCTATATCTCCCAAAAGGGGGGACATTTAATTTGCCATGGGGGGCTTTTAAAACTGCCCAACCCAGGACCAGGGGAAATTACCTGCCTATGGGGACAATCCCCTGCTTAAATATAAGTGGGTTTTTTTGTGTGTAGCTAGTGTCAAATTTAAATGACCTTGTTCAGTGTGTTTATATTGTGTAAACAATCAAAGAATCGAAATTCACTAATATCAGACGTTTTAAGCATGGGGGAGTGGCATAAATTTACCAGTAGCTGTGCTTTTCCCAAACCCTAGGTTTAAATACTTGAGTCAAAAATTTTTTCCTTTTTTTGTGGTAAAAATTAATTTGCCTGGGGCTTATATTCGGGTGGGTTTATACTTAAATTTATATCCGGAAAGCTATTCTTACAGCCTTTTGTTATGCATATATTTTTAAGGGGGCTATTATTATACGTCTACATATTGAGATCAATGGGGGTTGTATCTCTTTTTATTGCCCGGGGGAAATCATAGCACCCTTTTTTGTTTTTTTTATAATGGGGGTTTTTTCTTGAAAATAGTTTAAAAGTGACCTTTATTGAGGGAACTCTGCCCATTAAAATTCCCATCAAAATTTTTTTAGTAGAGATAGATTGTTATAGATACATGGGTAAGTGAACCTGTGCATGCGCAGTTGTGGTGTCACGGGGGCCCGGGGGGTCCCCCCTGCCCCCCCCCCCGACCTTTCCCCCCCGCTCGCAGGGGGTCTGGCGCGGGGGGCTGCGGGGGCCCCGGGAACCACCCCTCTGCTGCCCGGCCCGCCTCTCTTACCTGGCCGCGCTCCGGTGAACGCCGCGCCTGCCTGTCCCGGCCGTCGTGCGCGGGGCCCCTGCCCGGTTAAGGCGCGCGCGCCCCGGCTTTCTCTAAAAAAAAAGGGGCCCCAGGGGCCCCCGATAATTGGTTATTGTCGGGCCCTGGCCCTTTTTTTAAGGTATCCACCCCCAGTACTTCCTCCATTCTGTTGGTTTTGTTTTTGGTCGTTAGAGAGAAATTGGGTTCCGAAATTAAATTACCCCTGTACCATTTCCTTTTGCTTACTTTTTTCCTGACCTTCCCGTTCCCCGCCTCCCCCTGCCCGGTCTCCCCCGTCTCTAAATACGAATCTCTGTTTCCCTCCCCCCCTTGGACCTTTCTGCCTGTCCCCGGACTACCCCTTCCGGAATTTACCTTTTCGGGTTAACCCGCTGCCCCCCGGGCCCGCCTCAAAAGAAAATCATTTTCAGGGGAACGACCGGGAAGCCCTCCCCGCAGCGCAAGCCCCTTTCCCCCTTTTGGGTGGGGGCTCGGGTGAAAACCGGGGGCTCCCTTAGATTCCGTTCCCTTGGTGTTGGCCCCCCTTAAATTTCTTCGCTTCCAATTTGGCCCAGAGGATTCCACTCCTCCTTTTCCAGTACAAAACCCTGGCCAGGGAAAATTCCCCCAGGGTACCCTCTCCCGACCCCTTCCGGGCCCTTAAACCCCCAGCGTCCCCCCACAGCGGATTTCAAACATCAAACCATTTTTGAAAGCCATGATGCAAAACCATGGCGATTTGCCCTGACCTCCATTGGTTTGCCCCCCTCTGCACCTGCATCCGTTGCTCCCTCCCTTTGTTTTTTTTTACCTGTTTCCCCGGCTTCAGGACCCGTCCCCCTTTTATTTTTTGCCCTCCCCCCCAACCCTACGATGGAAACCCCAAAAAAGGGCCACCTTTCCAACACCCCGGGGTCCTCCCCCTCGAAATGATGGGGAAACCAAAATTCCCTACAAAAGCAAGCCAAGGTGGGCCTTAAAACCCACCCCCCCCCCTTTCTTGTTGAAACCTTGGTTTTTGGGAAGGCCCCACTTTTTGGGATGGGGGGGATCCTTTTTACGGCGGAACCCCAAAGTTTCCTCCGGGGGTTTCCGAACCGTCCCCGGGGACCCTGGGCCCGTACTTCTTGGGCGGGCCGGCGCTTGCCCCCCGGCTACGTCAGGGCGACACCACAGCCCCTTTTTTCCAGCAAATTGGTGCAGTTTCGCACTCTCCCCTTCGGAAAGCTGGACGGGGAAAAACCCAAGAAATTGGGGCGCCCTTTTTTGGGCAAGGCTCTCGGGGGGGAAATCAAGGCCCGGGTTTCCCGCTCGGGTTTACCACCTCCCCCTTGGGAAATTAAAACCTAATCCCAAGGGGCCCCTCCCAGGGAAATATTCGCTTCCCGAAAGGAAACCCCAAATTTTTTCCCCCTTCCCCCCCCCCCAAAAAGAAAACCGTCCGTCCACGCCCCCCCCTCCCCAACGTTGGCCCCCACGTTTCCCAGGGGTTCACCTTTTCCCCTCCCCCCAACCCCTTTTGAAAGGGGAACCTATGCAGGCGAGAGAGCCCACCTTCCCAGGAGGAAAGTTCTAAACCGTCGTTAAACTTGTGCTTTTATTGTGGGGTTTTAGCCATTTCTTTGGGGGACTGCCCCCGGTGCCCCCGGGAAAAAACTTCCCCCCACCTGGGGCTCGTAGGAGAGGCAACCCTGGGTGTCAGAATGGCCTCTCCCCGTCTGCCCCAATGCCCCGTACATTTTGGGTCCCTTCTCCGGACAGCCCCCCTTTCAGGCCACCCCCTTTTACCCTCAGGTTCGGCGGGAAAAACTTCATAACCACGAACTTGTAAACAGGTTTCGTCTCCCGGTGACTCCGCCAAAAAACCTATGTTCGTCCCCCTCGGTCAGTGGCGAATCCCTTAAGGAGGGCCTTATCCGCCCCCGGGACGGCCCCCCCCCCTTTTTGAAAATTTGGGGCCCTTCACAAGGAGTGGCAACACTATCCTGCCTCGTTTCCTCCTCGGAAACCCTTCGGGCCCCCCTTTGGCTGCAGGACCTTTCCCCGACTTTGGGGACCCAACAGGTGAAGTCATGCGTTGGGGTTCCCCCCGTGCCCTCTCTTGTTGGCCGCTAAGCCGAAACTCGTCCCCCAAGCCTTTCTCCCGGAATCTCCCCCAAACCTCCCCCAAGGTTCCCTTTCCCTTACTGGGACTTTGCCGATGTCTTTTCGGGGGCCGGTTTGAGACTTTTCCCCCCACCCCCGGCCCTTTAAAGATTGTCCCATTGACCTGCAACCTGGCTGAAATCCTCCCAGGGGCCCGGGTTCCCCCTTTTCGCTTCCCGGAGCCCCTAAGGCGATGTCTGAGTACTTTAAGGGGGAACCCCCGAAAAGGGGATTCCCCGTAACCCTTTTCCCCGGGCTGGTGCGGTTTCCCTTTTTTGGGGGAAAAAAAGGGAAAGGGTCCCCCGGCCTGCATGGGGGGGGAAATGGGGGCCTGAAAAAAATTTACCATAAAAAACCCCCTTACCCGTTGCCCTTAATCTCCGGGAACTTTTTGCCCCGCCTCGTGGGGCGAAAATTTTTTCTAAACTGGATCTAGCGGGGCCTACAACCCCATTAGAAAAGGGACAAAGGAAAACGGCTTTTAATACACGGGACGGCCTTTTCGATTTTGGCGTTATCCCCATTGGGCCTCTGAAAACCTCCGGCAGTATTTCAGAACTTTGATTAATGAGATAAAACCCCGGGACCCCAAAATCTATGTCTGGTGAAATTTTCGTTATTTGGAAACGATTTCTCATTTTTCCCCCCTTGATCTCGAAATCATCGCCAAATGCCCGAAAGGTCCTAAGGGATTTTCCGCCTTTAAGCTTTTCCCCAACCCCAAGAAAAGTCCCTTTTTTAAAAACCCGTGCCACCCTTCCCCTTTCTTGGGAAACATCGCCCTCGATAAGGGTCTCCGGAGGACCCCCCAAAGTTTTCCCCGGGTTGCAGTGGCCCCAACACGGGGGCCTTTGGGGCCATTCAACTTTTTTCTGGGATTTCCCCGAACTATTTTAGGAAACCCCCCCCCTTCTCTAACTGGTGGCCCCCTTGGTGGCCCTGACTGGAAGAAGCCAACCCCAAAAATTTCCTGTCCCCCAGGGGGCCCCAAGAAGCCTTCAACCGGCTCAAAGCGGCTTTTGGTTTCCCGGGCTCCGGTCCTGCCGCCCAAAGCCCCTAACTGCCCCTTTTTCGGGGAATTTGGATGCTTCGTCAGTCAGCCGCTGGTGCGGCCCCTCCTCCAAGAGATCCTCCTGGTAAGCTACATACCTGTGGTTTTTTTCTCCAAGAAATTCTCCCTCCGGGGAAGAACTTACCATGGTGATCGTGAATTACGGGCCCTTTTAAGCTACCTCTTAAAAAATTTTGGCCCTCCCCAAAGGGGGGGGGCTCGCCCCCTTTTGACATTTTCCAGCCCCACAAGAATCTCCTTTTATTTTCCCAGCGGTAAACCCCCTAACCCCCGGCAAGCTAGGTGGTCTTTTTTTTTGGGCCTGTTTTGACTTCCGCCTTTTTTTTTGGGCCCTGCCAAAAAAAAACTCAGAGCATGCTCTATCCCGTTCCTCGGAACATTGGGGTTTTGGGCCCCCTCCCCGGGCAAAATTGCCCCCCCGGAAACCGACTCGCCAGGGCCCCTGCCCCCAGGGCCCTCCAGAAACCACCCCCCGGGGAAGAGTTGTCACCTCCCTTTGCGCCTTAGAACCCTTGAAGTGGGGAAACCCCTTTCTATTTGGCTGGGCACCCGGGGGTTTTCATAGGTCGCTTTAAAATTTGTACCCCCGATTTTAAAAGGGGTGGCCTACTTTTGGGCCGGAAATGAGGGACTTTGTTTCTAGTCCCACCTCCTGGGGCCCGTAAAAAGGGTTTCCTCGCCTCAAGCCCTTTCTTAAACCGCCCCCCTTGGGCCAAAAAAAACCCTGGACCCATGTAGCCATGGACTTCATTACGGACCTCCCGCCCTCCTCGGGAAAAAACGGTCATCTGGGTTGTTACCGACCGTTTTTTTCCAAAATGGCCCCCTTTTTCCCACTGCCTGGGTTACCCTCGGCCCCCCCAACTGGCAAAAACATTTTTTCTGCACGTTTTCCCCTCTGCAGGTCTTTCCCCTTTTTCATATTGTCCGATAGGGGGGTCCAATTTTTTGCTAAAAAAATTTGGGGGGCTTTGTGTGGTCAATTGCAGGTCCAGTTAGACTTTTCTTCCCCCATAACCCCCCCCAAGGGAAAAAAAAATAAAGGGGAGGTTGAGAGGGCAACCAAAGGGGTTTTGGGGGACCTACCGAGGCATTTTGGTCCGCCCCTCCCCCATAATGGTCTATCTTCTTCCCCGGGCCAGTTTTCTTATAACTCTTTAGAATTTGGGATCCGGGGGCCCCCCCTTTTTTTTTCGTGTTTGGGTTCCTCCCCGCCCACCTCTCCCCCTTGCTACCTGTGTCATGTCCCCCGGCCCCCGGGTGCCCCATGTAAAAAGGGCATCAAGGCTTTTAAAGGTAGCTCACACGAAGGCCCGTTACGGGCTTCTGGCCCGCACAAAGTTTGGTGACAGATACCCCTAGGACTCCCCCCCTATTTGAGCCAAAGGGGATAAGGTTTGGAAAATCCCAAAAATTCGCTTTTTGGGTGCCCAGCTACAAGTTAGGTCCCAAAACTGGGTCCCTTTGAGGGGACTGCAACGTCTAAACCCCGGGGGTCCTACAAGCTCCGCCCGCCTCCCCTGCCCCTCCCGAACTCCCCCATGTCCCCTCTCCTCCCAAACCGGGGGTGCTGAACCTTCTCCCATGGGCCTGTCTCGCCTTCTCCTGTGGCCAAAATCTGATAACATCTTTCGGGCAAGGAGGTTTGGCCCCAGAAGACAGTGAGGGGGAAGCCCGGGTTTTTTCTCATTGACTGGAAAGGGGGTTGGGCCGGGGGACGGTCCCCCGGGGAAACCCGAGACCCAAAACCCGTCTTGACCTCCTCTTAGGTTTCCCAAAAAAAGGGGGAGACCCCAAGGGGGGGGGGGGAATTTTCAAAGGGGGGCCCCGGGGCCCCCCTGCCCCCCCCGAAAACTCCCCCTGCAGGGGGTCTGGCCGGGGGGGCCGCGGCGGGGCCCCCGACCACCCCCCCTGCCCGCCTCGGCGCCGCCTCTCTTACCTGGCCGCGCTCCTTTAACCCCGCCTGCCCCGTTTTCCCGGGCCCTCTTTCCCGTGGCCCCCCGCTTAAAGGGGCCCCCCCGGGGCGCCGGCTTTTTCTAAAAATTTAAAAAGGGGCCCGTGTCCCGGATTAAATTTGGGTTTTTGTCGGCGCTGGTTTTTTAAGGTATCCGCCCCCAGTAACTTCTTCCAGTTGTTGGGGTGTTTTTTGGGGGCCCCTTAGAGAGTATTGGAGGGCCCGTTTTTGATCACCCCTGTAACCCGTCCGGGTTGCTTTTTCGTTTTTCCGGGCCTTGCCCTGTTTGCCCCCCCTGCCCTTTACCGTCTGCCCGTCTCTGACTACGAACCTCTGCCTTTGGGCCCGCCCTGCCTTCTGCCTGTCCCCCCATACGCCTCCGGATTAAAATTAAACCCGTACCACGCTGTAAACCCCCCCGCCTTTACAAAAAAGTCCCCGTCAGGGGTAACCCACCTGGTAGCCTCACGCCGCAGCAAGTCCCTCCCGCCCTTTGGGGGCGGGTCTTGAAAAAAAGGGGGGGGTTTCCTTTGATTCCGTTCCCTGGGGTGGGTATCATCGGGTTTCATTGGCCCAGCGGATCCACTCCTTCGTTACATGTGGCTTTAAAGTGGATCCTGTGGGTGGAGTTCAACACTTGCGCAGTTGGGTGATAGACAAGTTGACTACAAGGGGGGGATTATTATTATGCCCCTGATCATCCCCTAATGCTACTGGGCCCAAACACACATTATTTTTTCTTTTTCTTCACCAATGCCCCAAAACATAGGTGACACATACCGTTCATCCACAATGGCACCTTGTACCCTCCTATGTATCCCCCCCCCGGGGACTGGGCCCCTTTTAAACCAGCAAACAGTGAAACCCGGGGAAAAGGGGATCCCCTTTCCCCGTGCTTTTTCCCCGCCTTGTTTTTTACCGTAATTGGAAGTCTGCAGGGCTAGAAAACCCAAAGGGTCATCGGGCCTTATTTAACCCCCTTTATCTCATCAAACCATTTCCCGAGGACATGATCCAAACGGAATGAAATGTCTCCCCAACAGATAATATTCGGGGGGGTCCAATTGCCCACCTTTTTCGCTAAAATTTGGCATTTTTCTTTTACCCGATGCCCGGGACATCGGGGACACGTACCGTCCATCCACAATGGCACCTTATGCCCTCTTTCAGCGCTTTCTAGCTACAAAGCGACTTTTAGGTAAAACACTTTTAAAGTGGTCTACTTGTTCCAGCAGTAATGCACCCGGATTTGCCGTAAATAAAGCATAAATGTGTAGGTTTTTTTCCCCTACGGGTTTTAATGTTTAAACGCCCCCCAAACACGCCCCCCCCCATCTCAGACGCATTACAAAGTGCCAAAGCCTAAACCCCGGGGTGCACCTTTATTAAAAAAACTAGGGAAAAAAGGTCTGTACATACTTTTCCGGGCCCCATGTGTTTATGAAGGTAAAACGCAATTCAATAAGAAAAACACAAAATACACTTAATACTGCAAGATGAGATCTTGACAATGATTCAGACCTTTTAGTGTATGAGTATCTAATGTAAAAATCTAAAAGGATTCGCTATTCAGGGGTTTACACCAGGGATGTCCACCACAGGCAGGGGATTAACCCTCTCTATGCCATGTATTTTTAAAAGAAGCAGTGCTGCCTGCATGAACTGTATCACAGCGTTGAGAAACCTTGGAAACAGTATGCTTTCTTAATGGACTACCCTCGAAATTTGCTTGGGGAAATTAATCTTTAAATTTTGTCCAGTACAGCCTACATGTCATACCGTAAGGGTTAAAATAAAAAAATAAATACACTACAAACCCTTTTTGTTTTCCCAAATTTGGGGTGTGGATCAGTAAGCCAAAGCTGACTCCCGACTCCGACTCCCGATCCCCCCATACATGGGACGTGCTTTAAGTGATAAATTCACTGTATTAAACTGGAAAATCAGGCTTTTTTTCACCTCATGAAACAATAATTTTTTTGGGATTTAGGTAGAACATACAATACAAACCCAAAAAGATAACAAGTTTGATCTTTTGACTTTTTAGGCCCCCCAACTTACTTTCCCAAAACCCGCTTTGTACATGGGGGCTAAATTATTTTATAGACAATCATCTTAGAATTTATACTTAAATTTGACCCGCAAGTATTTAGTGTATGCTTAGTTCTGGAGTTTTTGTCATGTAACTGCATTGGGTTAAATGGTTTTTACCTAAAAAAAATTAATTTTTTTTTATTTTTTTAGGGAATTTTGGGAAAAAACCCAAATTTGGCTTTCCCCCCTGCCCCGAAACCTTTTGGGGTTGGGTCAATTTTAAGCATGTTTTTGACTAGGGATGAGCTATTAAAAATCGAATTTGAAATCGGGGACGATTTTTAGGCCCGATCGGAAATTTCCCCATTAAGCAATTTTTTGGTGACAATCTGCCCCATAACCAAAATTAAATATCGCGGGCCCTTTTTTTGCACTTTCCCGTATTTTGGGGGGCCAGCCCAAAACATCTAAGACCATAGAGCAGGGTTTAGCTGGGTGGGCGACGTCATTACCCGTGATGTGTATGGTTTCATTGGCTGGAAAAATAACATGACCTTGTTTTGGAAAAGAAAAAAGCCCTTTTCCCGTTCAACGGGCTATCACAGAGCAAGACGTTGCCCACGTGTCTCTCAATAAACTCCCCTTCCCCGAACCCAGTTCTTCTCTTTTTTCATCAGACAACCATGCCTTTAGCTTTTGAAATTTGAATTTTTAGGTAGATTAGAGAATTTCAGTTCTTAGTTAGTTAGACAGGGGTTTTTTAAGAAGCATCTACGCTGTACACCCGTGGTGTGGGTGGGGGGTGCGGACGGACAGACAGACAGACAGGCTGGCTTTTGGGAAAGGAAGGGTTGTATATGTGCAGCCCAGACTTGCTTTGAACTTGCATTGAAATGGCATTTTTTTACCATTTTTTTGACCAGCATACCTCGCACCAGAGGTGAAATTGTACCTTTTATTTTTGTGCATCCCAGGTTTTCAAAGAGCCACCTTGGACTTAAATTTGGATACAGAAATGTTCTAGTAACTGTTGGTGTATTTCATTGGTGCAAAAACACCTTTTGTTATCCGTAAAACTTTTAAATAGCTGGATTGCACTTTGGTTCAGCCCAGTTTTGTTCAAAGAGCCACCTTGTACTTAAATTTGGATACAGAAATTTTCTAGTAACTGCTGGTGTATTTTCTTTGGGTGCAAAAACCCCCTTTTTGTTATCAGTCTAACTTTTAAATAGCTGTATTTCCCTTTAGTGAGGCCCAGTTTTGTTCAAAGACCACCTTGTACTTACATTTGGATACAGAAATTTTCTAGTAACTGTTGGTGTATTTCATTGGTGCAAAAAACACCTTTTGTTATCCGTATAACTTTTAAATAGCTGTATTTCACTTTGGTGCAGCCCAGTTTTGTTCAAAGAGCACCTTTGACTTAAAATTGGATACAGAAATTTTTCTAGTAACTGTTCTCGTGTGTTATTGCTTCAAAAAACGCAATTTCTCATCCGTGTAACTTTTGAATAGCGCACTTGTATGATAGTTTCCTAGTCATAGTTTGTCAGGCCGAAAAAAGACATATGTCCATCCAGTTCAGCCTAATGGTGGTAGTCCTACTGGGCAGTTGTAAATCCCTGGGACTGAAGGAAGAACACTGTTGATTTTGTGTTACAGTTCTTCCACTAGACCGCATTTCACAGGTATTCAATAGAAACAATTCTGTTTCTAATCCTAGTTGGCTGTAGGAAATTAGAGGGATTTAAGAATAGCTGTGATTTGCCGTCTTTCAATAAGAGACTGTTAAAATCTCTTCCATACCTTTTTAAATTTTTATCTTTCTGAACATGGAGCGAAATGCAGGTGGTAAACGAGCAAAGAGGGGTGTAGGACATGGAGGTAAAGGGAACGAGAGAAGGTGCTCCTTCCAGTCCTGGCGACAACACACAAGCAAGCAGATCTTCGGTTGCAGGACCGTCAGGCCTGTCATCGCTGGGTCGGTGCCTTGTGAATCTCAGTAACGAACAGCGTCGCCAATCTGTTCTTCAGTGGTTAATGTCCAGTTCAACTAAAATGGTGGTTCAAAGACTCCTTTTTCCGGCACTTTTTAATCTGTGGCTCAGACAGGTTTAAGGGTCATGCTGCGGTCCAGGACAGGTATAGTCAATGTCCAGTTCAACTAAAATGGTGGTTCAAAGACTCCTTTTTCCGTCACTTTTTAATCTGTGGGTCAGACAGGTTTAATGGTCATACTGCGGTCCAGGAAAGGTATAGTCAATGTCCAGTTCAACTAAAATGGTGGTTGAAAGACTCCTTTTCCCAGCACTTTTTAATCTGTGGGTCAGACACTGTTTTGGGGTCATGCTGCGGTACAGGACAGGCATAGTCAATGTCCAGTTCAACTAAAATGGTGGTTCAAATACTACTTTCTTCCGGCACTTTTTAATCTGTGGGTCATGCAGGTTTAATGGTCATACTGCGGTCCAGGACAGCATAGTCAATGTCCAGTTCAACTAAAATGGTGGTTCAAATACTAACTTTTCCCGGCACTTTTTAATCTGTGGGTCATGCAGGTTTGAGGGTCATGCTGCGGTCCAAGACAGGCATAGTCAATGTCCAGTTCAACTAAAATGGTGGTTCAAAGACTCCTTTTTCCGACACTTTTTTAATCTGGGGACATGTAGGTTTGGGGCTCATGCTGTGGCCCAGGACAGGTATAATCAATGTCCAGTTCAACTAAAATGGTGGTTCAAAGACTCCTTTTTCCGGAACTTTTTAATCTGTGGGTCAAGCGGTTTGAAAGGGGCATGCTGCGGCCCAGGACAGGTATAGTCAATGTCTAGTTCAACTAAAATGGTGGTTCAAAGACTCCTTTTACCGGCACTTTTTAATCTGTGGGTCATGCAGATTTAAGGGTCATGCTGCGGTCCAGGACAGTGATGGTCAATGTCCAGTTCAACTAAAATGGTGGTTGAAAGACTCCTTTTTCCGGCACTTTTTAATCTGTGGGTCAGATAGATTTAATGGTCATGCTGCGGCCCAGGACAGGTATAGTCAATGTCCAGTTCAACTAAAATGGTGGTTCAAAGACTCCTTTTTCCGGCACTTTTTAATCTGTGGGTCAGACAGGTTTAAGGGTCATGCTGCGGCCCAGGACAGGATAGTAAATGTCCAGTTCAAGTAACATGATGGTTCAAATAATACTGCCTTCTGGCACTTTTTAATTTGTGGGTCATGCAGGTTTAATGGTCATACTGCGGCCCAGGACAGGTATAGTCAATGTCCAGTTCAACTAAAATGGTGGTTCAAAGACTCCTTTTCCGGCACTTTTTAATCTGTGGGTCAGACAGGTTTAAGGGTCATGCTGCGGTCCAGGACAGGGATAGTAAATGTCCAGTTCAAGTAAAATGTTGGTTCAAATAATACTGCCTTCTGGAACTTTTTAATTTGTGGGTCATGCAGGTTTAAGGGTCATGCTGTGGTACAAGACAGGGATAGTGAACAGTCTGTCAGTTTTTTTCTGTGACTCTTGTCGCCTAATTGTCTTGTCTAAGATGTAGCACGTATCCAGTTTACTGTTGTGGATGTTAATTCCAATTTCTCCACCCATGTTTGGGTGTAAGAATGAAGGTGTTGTTCCTCTCCCATAGACTTTAATGGTCATTGGTGATAATCTGTTATGGACTATCGGATATCGTCATGATTATTGCCGATATCAACTATCGAATCGATAACGATAGTTGACACAATCGCTCATCACTAGTCTTGACCAATATCTGGTCTAGGACTCTTCTTCACGTTCCCAATGTTGATGCATACTGGACTTGGGTACGAATACAGCTTTTTCTTCACATTTACCCACAAGTGTTCAATTGGGTTGAGATCTGGGGACTGTGGAGGCAAATACAGCAACGGAACACTATGTTGTCCTTTTCATAGCCATAGTACTCGAGTGTATGAAGTAACTCATCTTGTAGGATACTCACATATAGCTCCGCATTGAGATCAACATCAATCCTGGTCAAGTAGCCAACATCTTTGGCTGTGAAACAACACCATATCATTCCTCCTTCAAATTTGACAGTTTCTTCAATTTCTCGATCTGTTAGCCCCCCTTTCTCTTGATTGTTCCAAACCTATCTGCCCCATCAGAGCCTGGTCTATTGACTTTAATCTCATCGCTCCATATCACCTGTTTCCAATCTTCCATTTTTTCAGACTTATTTGCAAACTCGAGCCAATGCTTCTTATCACAAGATTTAGGCTTCTTCATCTTTTTTCGGGCCATCATTCCAGACTTGTGTATGTTGCATGGTGCTTGCATGGACGTCTGTGATCTCACTCTTACGAAACATATGAGCCACAACCACTGCCGTGTCTGTCGTGTTACAACTATTAGACCTTGAGATGAGCTAACTTGTTGACTCTGATATTTTGCCTGGATGTCCACCTCTTGGCTTTTGAATGGATGGATGGACTTCATTTTATATTCTTCCAGCTGTCATGACCTCACATAATGCAGTTTGGCAATTTTCTTGGCCAAGAGACCGCCATCAATGAGCTGGATGATGCAGCTTCTCTTTTCTTGGGAAGTCTTCTTCATGGCTGCTCATACCAGTGACCTTTCACTTGGGAATCAGTCTAATGACACACTGAGCTACTATGGAATGTGAGAAAAGCTTGTAATTTGTAGCATACAAGAAGAAAAAGATTG